>PVKN010008084.1:0-25624 GCA_004027915.1 Capromys pilorides
AGGTTCTAGAAGGTTCTTTCTGCCTTGATCAGTGGCAGGGGTGGAGGCTAAGAGCAAGAAGTAACTTGAGAGGAGAAAGAGCATCCCCAATCCCCCGCCAGCCCACACTACACAAACACACACGCACAGGCACCCACACACGTGTGACAGATCAAGCAGCTGGGAATCAGGGGTGAATATAAGTGGCGGACAGCTGTCAGGAACACTCAACCAGCCAATCAGAGTGCAGCCTGCCATCACACCATGTGAGGCTGGCCAATGAGAATATGGCAAGATCTGTAAAGGTGGGCCCATTCTTCAGCTTCTGCCTTGGTGGAAGCCTGCGTGATGGCTCGCACAAAGCAGACTGCGCGAAAGTCAACTGGCGGCAAAGCTCCTCGCAAACAGATAGCCATCAGGGTGGCCCGCAAGACAGCGCCAGCCACCGGGGGACTGAAGAAGCCGCATCGTTACCGGCCTGGCACTGTTGCACTGCGCGAGATCCGCCGCTATCAGAAGTCCACTGAGCTGCTGATACGAAAGCTTCCGTTCCAGCGCCTGGTGCGCGAGATTGCTCAGGACTTCCACACTATCCTTCGTTTCCAGAGTTCGGCAGTGATGGCGTTGCAAGAGGCTTGTGAGTCCTACCTGGTGGGGCTCTTTGAGGACACCAACCTATGTGCCATCCATGCTAAGCGTGTTACCATCATGCCCAAGGACATCCAGCTCGCGCGCCGCATCCGTGGAGAGCGGACCTAGGTCCCAAGGGTACCTGCAGTACCCCGTTATCACCCCAAAGGCTCTTTTCAGAGCCATGCACTAAATCAGAAAAAGTGGCTGCAACTTGTGGTTCCCAGGCCCCAAAACTGGCTTGTGCCCTTTTCAGCTACTAGTCTTGAACTTGAATGTGTAATTTGGCCTGTGGCCAGCTAACAGCAAACTAATAGTTCCATTGGTAACTCACCTTATCTATTTAGGCTAGAAAATGTTATGTTGTTGGTATAAACACAGAATGAGTTATGTCCAGTTACTGTGAATCAAGGAGCTTGTTTGTGAGTTGTATGCTGGAAGTGTTTCCAACTAAGATACAGTCATCTAAGATGCTGACTTGGATGACTTCTAGACAGTGGGCCAGAAAATGTGTGTTTTGTTAACTTCCAATCTTCATTTATTAGTGAATCTTGTGTGAACTCAGCCTGCCCCTATTAGAAGTCCTCCTAGTTAAGTGTATTACTTTTACACAGGTGCTGGTAGGTTCAGAGGATGGCTGGTGTGTGTGTGGGGGGGGGGGTGTGTGGAGAGGTGTGTGTTTTCACCCTTCTCTGGTAAAAAGGTCTAGTGAATACTGACAAGACCTAAATGAAATTAATGTTGGAAAATCCTGACTGAAATTCTGAAGACACCATGCTCTGGAAGTTACATCAGTTCAGTGTTACCAGCTTTGATGGCTCACTAGTCCAACACTGAACCCGGCTTCCCAACTTACAAAACAGAATGGTGCTTTCCTAGAATGAAGGAGGTAGTATTCTAACTGGCTGAGAAACTCTACAACTGGGAATGGGAGGAGATTGCTAAATCCGATGATGAGGATGACCTTAAGCATAGTGATGGTGCAAATGTAAGGATTTTTGCTCCTTTGCCAAGTACTGAGATCATTTATACATTAGAGTCTTTATTCAATGCAGTGAATTAAGTTTTTTTCTGTTGTTGATCACTGTGTTTTCAAAGTGCTTATCGTTAAGGGAAGGCCTGTTGTAGACAGAAGCAACAGTGGGAAAGCACTCTTAGAAATAGCAAAGGGTGATAATACCACCAATATGCAACTGTGATTTATGAAGCCAAATCATACAAAGTAATGTATATCCTGTTGATTAAAAATTCAAAAGCTTCATGAGTTAAATTAGTACATAAGGGGAAATTATCTCTTTTAAATGTAAAGATATATAAATTAAAGGGTGATTTCATGGGAGCTACCCCAAACACTTGTAATCTGTTTTGTTCTATTTTTTGTTTTTGTTTTTTTAATGTATTTGGTACAGGGTCTCACTATGCAGCTCAAACTCAGTGTTCCCCTGCTTTCAGTCTCCCCTGTGCTGAGATTACAAATGTAGGCCGCCACACTGGTCTCAGTGGCCAGTTTAGCGCACCTGTGGGCAAGGCCAGAGAGGTATGTGGTGCCAGGGATTGAACCCTGATCCCTGCTGTTCTGATTTTTGAAAGCTCTGACCTTCATTATCAAATTAATTCAGCTGGATGTCTTCGTGAAGTCCTTATCTTGGCAACATTTGGCTCAGTGAAGAGGTAACTTCACTGGATGGCACTGGGGAAGAAGGGATTTGGGCAACTAACTCTATTCAGGCAAACTGGATGCATTTTAGCATGATATGATTTCATGAGAAAATTTACCTTCTCCTGAGAGGACCAGCTCCTTGAGGAGGGGAGTCCTGTCATCCTGTTATTCATATCCAGAGGAGTCTGGCCTTGTATGTTCCACTTCATATATGTTGTTTCCTCAATTTAATGGGCAGAGCAGTGCATGACTGAGTGAGAAGAGAGAGATGGGTATGTGAGAATTGATTTGTTGAGGGCTAAGTTGGAGAAAAGCAAAGTGGCAGGGATACAAGAAGAAAGCAACCCATTTTCTTCTAAATCCTGTGCATGAATGCTCAGGGAAGCCTTCCCAACATACATATCTGAGTCACATGCTGAAGGACTACAGCTCTGCATTCTCTCAGCAGAAAAATGTTCTGGCATTACCACCACCACCACCAAAGGAGAAAAAAAAAAAAAGACAGGACTGAAAAAGCCAGGTATCTGTGGGTTTGTAAGCAACTAACCTGGCTGGTCTTCAGCTGACTCCTTGACTCCAGGGTGCTCACACCTGGGCAAGGTGGCTGCCAGCAGGAATGTGCCAGATGGACACCATTGTGTGATGCCATGGATCTCTGGGGTCTCAGCATAGCTGGGATAGCTCAGGAAGTGTTTCCCAAATACAAATAAGTACTACCATCTGGTACAATACAATCTAATGAATTTTTGTTAAATGATTTCACATGTCTGGAATGAAAACCAGTTTAACCTCTCACCTAGAAATGTGTTATTTTATGAAACAGTAACACTATTGAGACTTGAACCTTCATCTGTGTATCCGACCAGTCGTAATGATGCACTATGGGATCAGCTTTAGTATGGAGTGTTTGTATGCATAATCAGTTTACTAAGGATCAAAGGCTGAAATTCTAAAAATAATAGGAAGAAAGAAAGCCTGGGTACTGAGGATAGCAGATTATATCATTCCAGAACATGACAGGAATAGGATTACTCTGAGCTAAAGACATCTAAAAAATCAGCAGCTGCAAAACAGCTGAAAAAGGAAGGTAAAAAAGGTAGAAGGTAGAAAATTACACCAGGGTAATGACAGTGTTTATAACCAGAGATGGGCACTCCAGGCTGACAGAAATCTGTACAGATAGTCCTGATTAGATATTTTTATCCTCAGTTAGCCTCCTTCAATGTTTTAGTTGCTTCTTTACAGAGTACTGCTCTTTTTACGTAGGAAACATGTGCATAGGCCTAACTTGGGTCTTCATTGTTCTATGAGGCTCCCTTGCACATGTGAAAATGTAATTTGTTATTTTCTCCTATTAATCTATTTTAGGGCTGGCCAGATAATTCAGCAGATTAAAGCACCTGCTTAGGCAAACACAGGAGCTGTAGTTCGACCCCCTAGCATGCCATGCTGGTCCCGCCCCTGGGGCATGCTGAGATAGCCATTGAGATTGGGTGTGGTGGCACATGCCTGTAATCCCAGCATTTGGGAGGCTGAAAAATAGGAAGGATCACTATAAGTCTGATCTGTGTAGTGAGACCCTGTAGACCCTGTACTAAATACATAAAAAAAAATCCATTTTATCTTTTCTTGATCAATTGTGACTGTTACCACAAATAGTGGGTGGCTTATAAAAAGCAGAAAGCTGCTGCTTATCATTCTGGCATTTGGAAGTCAGAGAACAAGGTGTAACAGGCTCTGTCTTTTAAGGGCTGTTTCCTGGGTCACAGTCAGCCTTTATGTCCCTACAAGGTGGAGGATGAAGGGTTCTCTGAGAATCCCTTTAATAGCACTCTCATGATGCACCACCCTCAGGAACTCATACCTACACTCCACTGCTGACACCATTTCTGTGAGAGTATAGAGTGAGGAGTGCAACACAGAAATGGGGGCGGGGGGGTAACAAACCTTCAGACCATAGAATAAATCAATTTAATTCTCAGGTACAACTAGAAACCCTAAGAAAAAGTTTTGCCACCCCTATAGCACAATCTGTGGCTACAAGCTAAAGGAGAACTACTCAAACAGACCAAACAACGTATTTGACAGGGAAACATATGCATGAACTAAAATTCTAATGAAATTCAATAATATCATGTTTCTAGTATTTAAGACAATAGTTAATTGCAGTAGGGCAGGGAGCAGGAAGGGGAACATGGTGCTTCAAATGTACCTGTGGTCTCTGTCCTCAACTGGCAAGTGGCTCAGGATAGAATTTTCTCATTCTTAGTATTTTATATGTACTATGTCCTGAGTTATGCATTTATTAATAAAAAGTGTAAGAAACCATATGTATCTGTCTGTGTCATGAGATTTTATTCACTTCAAGGGTTGTAAATATTACATATGTGCATAGATATAAATTTATATATTTATACATATGATATTTAATCCCTGAAACTGGAGAATCTATTGAGGGAATAAAAATATTTCTGGATATTTGCCAAAATTTGGAAGTAATCAGTAGTTGACTGGATAAACTAGGGTACATCCTGACGATAGAGCACTACTTGTCAATAAAAAAAAAAAAGAGCCATAGGGCCATGAGAAGACATGGAGGAAATTTAAATGCATATTAAGTGAAAGAATTCAGTCTGAAAAGGCTACATTCTGTGTGATTCCACTCATAGAAAGTTCTGGATAAGGAAAATAATGAGTGGTTACAGATTAGGGAGGGAAGATGACCATATGAACTATAGGAAATTTCCCAGGCACTGTAACTCCTTGGTAACACGCTGGAATGGTGGACACACTGTCACCAATCCATAGTGTCAGATGCCAGGACTATCTGACATGGCCCTGGGGTCAGCCATGGATGCTGGGTGAAGATGACATGTCACATAGGTTCATCTTCTATGATAACTGTTCCCCTCCAGTAGGAGTTACTGGCAAGAGGCAAGGAGTAATGGGAAATCCGTGTTTCTTTCTCTCAAATGTGTTGTGGCCATAAAACTGTTCTAAAAAATAAGAGTTTTGTTTTCTGATTTAGAAGCCCCACTGACAGACCATGAAAGGTGGGGCCTGATGGCACTCTGAGGAGGGTATGGGACATCAGCAACTGATGCTGCCATTGACTGAAGCACAGGAGGATTCTAGGTACCTAGGGGCCAACTCCAGGTGGGGGCATGTTTCAATCACAACATACACAAATATGTAAGAATTTACAAGATTAGCGTACAATGGCCGCCCACTGAGTTGAATGTGGAAGAATGCAGAGGATCTGTCTGACTACTGGGGCTCTGAAGGACCCAGTCAAAAGTCAGAGCTCACTGTAGTGTTGCATCCAAGTCTTTATCAGAAGGCAGAAGAGTCTGTCCTGGAGGTCAGGAGATCACATTCAAGGTGAAGGTGAAGATTAGAGCTCCTCTGCTGAAATAGAAGTCATTCTTCCTTCTTTGTTTCCCTTTTATTCTGCTCTGGCGATAAGGTTGTGCAGGGTGGGTCTTCCACACCCAGAACTATACTGAGTCAATTTAGTTGAGTGTTTCCTACTCAAGTCGATATAATCAATTATCACAGGGTGCCAGCCCTCCCCATGCCTTCTCCCGCAGCAGACTTTCCCCCTGTCCTGGGGCCCTCCTGGGGTCACTGCCTGTGATGCTCCCTCCATTCCCTGGAGGAAGGACCTGCTCTGAGATGGACTATGATCCTGTTGCCCTGATGGGATTGTGCTGCTTGCCACTTGATGAGCAGTTGGCATATCTGCTGCCTGCCTATCAGGCCTGAACTGTGTCCCTGGGACCTCAGAATGTGACCATTTGAAATGATCACATAAGATAAATGAGGCCTGTCTCAGTTATTTTTTATTTGTTGTTGGGACAAAATATCTGACACCCAAAATTGAGAAAGGAAAGGTTAATTTAGCTCACAGAGCAGGTTTTAGTTTACAGTTTGTTGGCTCTAAGGCAGACTGGCATATGGCAGAGGGCAGCAGTTTATGGTGGCAGAAAACAACAAAGAGCAAAGGAGAAGCAGCAGCTGTGGGGTCTACCAAGTTTCTCTCTCTCTCTCTCTCTCTCTCTCTCTCTCTCTCTCTCTCTCTCTCTCTCTCTCTCTCTCTCTGTCTTTCTCTCCTGACTACAAAGACAGGAGCTCCTCAGAGGAAGTACTGGGAAGAATCTTTTTTTAACTCCCTTTTGTATTTTGCTTGTGCTGAGTCACTCTAGGGCAGGCCCTAGGGTGCGGAGTCCCTGAGCCAATCTAGCCAAGCTTTTAACTTCTCAATTTGACACAATCTATTAGCCACCACAATGCCCTAATGCAAAATGACTGGAGTTGTCATAAGAGGACACACAGAATGTGGTTGTGCAAGGACACCGGAGGAAGATAGCCTCTGCAAACCAAGCAGTGGGAGCTCACAGGACCTAGCCCTCTTCCCAGGTTTGTTAACCTATCTGAGCAAACTAGCATGCTATCTTTACAATTAAAATGAGCACTTGGAAAGGTTTTGTGTGCTTGACATCGTTTTAGCCATGTTACACAAAAGAGTCACTAGACATGCACTCCATGCCAGAGTCAGTATAACCTCGGGGACTTTTTTCTTTCCTTGGGCACTCTCTGCCTGTTATGGTATGGGTAACACATCCAAGTCTACTTGTGTATTCATCTTCTTAGGAAGCTCTTTCTACTCCAAAGGGGTATTCACCCTTTCCTTCTCATTTTCTGTATTTTAGGAAACTCTGATATCTGACTCTTCAGGGTGCCCCTACTCCAGGGCTACATAACTCCCAGGGACAATAAACAATTCATCAGGATTTTCAATTTTATAGTCAAACCTGCTGTGTTAGCTTCTATCCTACAACAAAATAATTCAGCTATCAACTTACACGAAGGAAAAAATTTATCTTGCGCTTGCATAGTTTCAGAAGTCCCAGTCCTGGTTGCCTAGCTCTGCTGTTTTGGGTTATGGGGGGCAGAAGTCATAAGAGTCCCACTAGAAAAGATTTGCGCAGCATTTGGCTAGTGGGGAGCAGAGAGTAAGAGACTAGGGTCTCAAGGCCCCTTCAAGATAGCACCACAATGACCTAATTCCGGTCCACCAGGTCCCACCTCCTACTGCCCCCCCCAACCCCCATAGCACTGCATAGAAAAGCAAGATATTGTCTGCACCCAAAACTAGGCTGTCTACACTAGCACACCCTGGACAGAGCAGACGGGTGCCATTCAGCCTTCTAGGGTCCCAGATTCCCTGACCCCAACCTCTGTAGCCTCAACCTGTTTCCCATTTCTCTGCTCTCCCCAGGGTTAGGGTTACAGTTAGGATCAGGGTTAGGGTTAGCCTGGGGAGCGCTATGGGCAGCACCTAGGCCAAATAAGAAACTCGACTGCCTGCCCTGGTTCGCCCTCCCTCCCTCCCTCCCTCCCTCCGTCCGGGCGGACGCGCCAAGACCCGTGCTCTCTCAGACTGATGGGCCTAGGCGCAGCCGACCTGAAAGGCAAGGTGGCCCCGCCCCGCCCTGCCCTCCCAGCGGGGACCACCTCTCCAGCTCCAACCTCGCCCCGCCTCTCTCCTCCCTCCCAGCCTCTGCTGACGCCACAAAGGAGGGTCCCAGCTGACTACAACGCCCTAGCTCCAAGGCTCACTTCCAGCCTTTCGGCCTCCGGCAGTCCCGGCACCCAAAGCCCCTCGTGGTGTCCTCCCGCCTCAGTCGCCACGGTAACCTGGTCACCGGGATGAGCCCACACGGACTGAGAGACAACCCCCGGGACTAGGAGACCGAGCCCCAGGACCTCGGGGAACCCAACCACCTGTGTGTGCTCATCTGTAGAGGGTGCGGCCTCTCTGGACGGTGTATTTTAAGGGTGTGCAGGGGCAGCACTTGAAGTTTAGAGTTCAAACCCTCCCCTGACCAGCCCCACAATGACCCTAGGAAGTAAGAAGGGGAAGGTCGAGGGTCTCCACTGCACACAGATGCAGTGAGTATGCAGACTGCCTGTGAGCACAGGGGTCTGTGCATGCATGCATGTTGTGTGTGTGTGTGTATGTGTATTTGCACAGGTGCACACGTGCATCTGTATGTGTGTGCAAGCTTATGTTTGTATGTGCCTGTATGCATGTGCACTGCATGTACATTTGTGCACCCCCATGTAAGTGTTTGTGTGTGTACCTATGTGTTCATAGTTTTGTGCCTCTGCACGAATGGTCTTGTGTCTTCCCTATGCTGTACCTCCCTTTTCCTAAAGGAAAAAAAAAAAAAAACAAAACACTTTCCCTTCTATTTTCCTCCACTGGCTGAAGTTTAAGAAAGTTATTCTGAAACTTGTTGAAAGGTTCTCCATCTGAGCTTCTTACAGCGGGCATGTCACCCTGGGGCAGGGATGAGGTTCATGGCCTTGGCCAAGGCAGCTAGGGACAGAGAGGAAGCTCAGAGGGATGGAGGTGTCTCCCTTAATGGATCTAGCAGGTGCACAGGACTTAGGTGTCACAGGAGGAATGAGGACATGGCCAGGTGTCCAGTAAGTTGATGGGAGGGTGGCTTCTTGGCCATGCTTGTACACAGCCCAAGGCACCTTGTTGCATCTAGTCAAAGGGTATTTGTGGTTTCCAAGAGATATTTCTGCCTTGTTGTTAACAAAACTGAAAGAGACAGTGTGGGCCCTAACACAATACTCTGTAAAGGGGTCAACATCCCAGAAGCCTTTGGAGTCTAGGTCTGGGGTTCATTGCTAACTGTGAGGGCCTGACCTCCTCTCAGTGAAAACCCAGGAGCCATGGATGCAGTGGAACTGGCCAGAAAGCTGCAAGAGGAAGCCACATGCTCCATCTGCCTTGACTACTTCACTGACCCTGTGATGACTGCCTGTGGCCACAACTTCTGCCGTACCTGCATCCAAACAAGCTGGGATAAGGCAAAAGGCAAGAAGGGCAGGAGGAGACAGAAGGGGGTCTTCCCCTGTCCTGAATGCAGAGAAATGTCACCCCAGCGGAACCTTCGGCCCAACCGCCTACTAACCAAGGTGACTGAGATGGCACGGCAGCACCATGGGCTGTGGGAGTGGGACCTGTGTCCAGCGCACCAGGAGCCCATCAAGCTCTTCTGCCGGGAGGATCAGAGCCCCATCTGCGTTGTGTGCAGGGAGGCACAGGAGCACCGGGAGCACAGCGTACTTCCTGTGGACGAGGCCCTACGGGAGTACAAGGTGAGGGACAAAGATCAGGGGCTGGGGAGGGGCTGTTTAAGGGACAAGTGGCCCTCCACCAGAGTTCTGGAGGCCCAATGAATAGATGTGCACTTGTGGGTGGGCTGTATTACCCAGAGGCAGGACCCCACCATGGAAAGGCACTGTGGCTCCGAGGACAAAACCTGGTAGGTGACAAGACCCTCAAGACCCAGGCCTACTCTAACCCTTGACAGTTCCAGCTCTCTGAACTCTTTTCCTGGAATGGCACTGGAGGATGACTGCCCTTATGTGGAAAAAGAGAAAACTGAAGAGACACAAACAAGCCCAGGGCCTCTGATGGGGATGGAGAGCGAGGTGGAGAAGTGACTGGAAGATGAAAGCCAGTTTCACAGGGTCCATTTGTACAGATTTCTTGGCTCAGCCTCTGTCCTGAACCATGAGGACAAATTGTTTCCTTCCTGATACAGCTTGCACATAATGGCTTTCCTCCTGGAAGATAATGGGAAGGAGAGAGACTCATAGCTGTAGTTTTTTTTTTTTTTTTCCAAGTGCTCAAAATAACTCAATGCTGAAGTGGTATATTTGGGGGTGCTGTATCCCAAATGTATTTTGAGATATGTGTGGAACTGTTTCATTGACAGAAGGGCTTGCTTGGGGGTGGCATATCTGATGCCCTATGCTTACTTTCCATGGTCTTTGGGGTTGATGCAGCCTCAGACACTGTAGTCCAGATTCTAGCAGGAGGTGTGGTGGTCATGCCTGCTCCTGAATCCTGCGGTTCTGTGTGCCCACAGTTGAAGCTGGAGGAAGACATGGTGTATGTGCGGGAGGAGGTGAAGAAGACAGAGAAGCTACAAGCCAAGGAGGAACAGACCTTAGCCCAGTGGCAGGTGGTTCTCTGAAGCCCCTTTCCATTCCCTCTTCTCATGTGTGAGAGATGCCAATAAAAGTGTCCTAGTCTTCCACATTCCCCCTTACAGCACCCCTACTACAGACAGGAACACGTTTCCTTAGACCCTCTGGACTCAGGGGCTGGTACAAGAGTTAAACTGACACAGGGGAACAGGAAAGAAAGGTGGTTTTTAATTATGTTGGCATACAGGTTTGGGGAAGCCTCACACAAACATGAGACTCAGACAGTGGAGCTTTCTGGACCATCAGAAGCTTAGCAGAGACGCCATGTTGCCCAGGCTGGTCTGGGACTCCTGACCTGGACCATTCTGGAAGTGCTGGGACACAGGCCACTACTACACCCAGCAAAGAGTCTAGTTGGTTTTATGTTCAGTTCTAGAATCAGGAGACCCTTGCTCCACACAATATCGCAAGTGAGATGAGAAGAGAAGGTGGGTTTCAAAGCCAGAAAGAGCTTGAGTGATCAGAGTCATAGGAAACAAGGTTGTCATTTCATAGCTGGCATCTTGTTAAGGCAGAAACAGGGAAAACAGTGATTAGTGAGCACCAGGCTATCCCAGGTTACCTTTGTATAAGGATTAGCTCCATGATCCACTGAAAGTGACCAGGAGTTGTCTCTAATCCTGGATTCTGGAAGTTCAACAGCTCTGGGACCTCTCTTCTGACTTCCTACCTGGTATGCAGGGGACCAGGGCAGGAGTTCAATCCAAAATTGTGGCCTCCTATGGTTTTTAAGGAATATCCCCAAGTGGCCCTCTTTGGGAGGGGTCCCTGAGCCCCACCAGTACCAAGGCACACAAATGTTAGGGTGTTGGACGTTGCCTCTTGGGGTGTAGTACATTACTTCTGAGAAGCCCCTAGTTTCTATCTAAAGCTTCCAACCCTGACCTGAGTTCTGTGAGTCCACAGGGGTCCAGGGAGGTGCACTGTGACCCAGAGTACTGCTGTCCTGTGCAAGAGGCCACATATGTTATGACTGTGGGGTCTCTGCACCCACAGGACAGAGTGAAGGCCCGGAGGGAGAGGATCATGATGGAGTTTGAGAAGGTGGCCCTGTTCCTGGCAGAGGAGGAGCAGAGACTCCTCCAGGCCCTGAAGCAGGAAGAGGAGGAGACAGCAGTACAGCTACGAGACAGCAAGGCCACCCTGGATCAGCAGCGCCGCTCCCTGGACTTGCTGCTGTTGCAGCTGGAGGATCAGAGCCTTCGGGAGCCTCTACAGATGCTGCAGGTAAGGCCTCTCCATGGGCTCTGCCTCAGAATGAGGGACAGGAGAGGTGTGGCTGGGGTGCATAGGACAGAGAAGTGATATTCAACAGAAGGGCCACCCCATTCCCAAATTTCTCAGGCCAGAAGCATCTCAGATTTCAGATATTTCCAGATTGGTGATATCTTCACAGATGTCATGAGATATCTTGGGGCTGAGACCTGTGTTTAGGAAATTCGTTTCTGTCTCATGTACACTGTATGCACAGAGCTGATTCATCTGGTTATCTGGTTTCTTTACTGTGCCTGTGTTTTGATTGCAACTTTCCCAGAGCTGGGGTGTGGAATGTCACAGCCTTACTCATCAGGTTAGTCTTCAAGAAGTTTCACATTTTGGATTAGAGATCTCAACTGTATGATAGGCTGAGAAGGTTAAAGAACAGACCTTGATTGTGTAGAGTTTTGAGGGCTTGAGGCTGAAATCGGGTGTGGTGGGGTTGATCCTTCCTGTCCTCACAGGGCCACCTTCCACATGTATGTGTGCCCTGATCTCCTCTGATGAGGACATCCTCAGGTTGGATTGGAAACTACCTTAATAAACTCACTTCGCCTAAGCTAGCCTTTTGAAGAACCTACCTCCCAATCGTGATGGTTCAGCCTAACCATGGTGCAAAAGAAATATGCTTTCAGTAGAAACCAAACTTCAGATTTTTAATTTAGATCTTTCTGGGATAGCAACAGGTAAAACATGCTCCCATTCAGCACCACTATCCAAAAGTGCTGTCCAGCTATGCTAGGATGCTGTTCAGCTGCACTACATCAGGGCCATTAAGCACATCTTCATCTTTTGAGGCTTTCAACTTTTAGTTTATCAGCACCTAACTCCATTTTAAATGGAGGATCATGTGTACATCAGTGAGATCCTGAGGGTTAGGACCTATGCAATTAGCGGGGGTGAGTTTTGGAAAGGACGAACCACAGCAGGGCCACTGAACATCCTAAACCCCATGCTGCTTCCAGGCCAGGGTATTAATGTGCTTCAGAACTGTCCATTCCCAGAATCCCTCCAAACCCAGGACCCTTGAGCTGTTGTTATCCCCAAACCTCAGCCAGTTACACCCCAACCCTCATTTCTCTATGACAGTTCTGTGCATCTGGCTGATCTGCATCCATATTGGACTAAAAAAGGAGGAAGCTTCCCCTAATCCAGTCTTACTTTCCAAGGTTTCAGTTACACATGGTCATCCTCAGCCCAAAAATACTAAGTAGAAAACTCCAGAATTAAACAACCATAAGCTTTAATTTGCATGGAATCTGAGCAGTGTGATGAAATCTCACCATCCAACTGCATCCCAGCCACTCTGACCAGTGATCCACACCGTGCTCACTCCCTGTCCACTAATCACCCAGCCACTCAGTTACCAGGTAGACAGTGGCAACATCTGTAGTAGCTTCATTTCATTGGAAAATGGCCCTACAGTAAAAGAGTAGTGAAGCTGGTCATTCAGATATGGCAAAGAGAAGCTGCAAAAGATTTAAGGGAAGCCAGGCGTGGTGGCGCACGCCTATAATCCCAGCACCTGGGAGGCTGAGGCAGGAAGATTAGTGTGATTTCAAGGCCAGCCTGGGCTACAAAAGTGAGCTCAAGGCCAGCCTGAACTGCATAGCAAGATCGCATCTCAAAGAGAGAGAAAAAAAAAGATTTAAGGGAAAGGAGAACAGCCTCCCTGTGCCTTCTAGCCTCCTTGGGCATCTGGCCGTAGCCTGAGGATCCAGGGCTTCCTGTAGGAGCTCAGATTCTGGCAGAAAGGACACTGTCCCAAAAAAATGGACAACAGAGATGGCCTTAAGAATGACATGGGGGGGTAGTTGAGACCTGAGCCCATTCCTGCTCTCCTCTCTGTTCTCTGCAGGATATGAAGGGAACCTTAGCCAGGTACAAAGTCCCCAGCAGTGGAGGTGGTGGCAGAGGTGGGCCTGGGAGGGCTCCATGTGGGGCCAAAAGGGACAGTGAGCCTGTGTCCCCTGGAGGAAGCACAACCTGAAAGTGCAGTGCCCAGAGGTGGCTGTCCCTACGGTGGTCAGGACTGTATGCAGGGTTCCTGGGCAGAGAGACGTGCTCCGGGGCTTCCAAGGTAAGTGAGGACCTGCCCCTCCCCCAGATGCCACACACCTGTGGGGCCTTGCACTGCACTACCCATTGACTGGACACAGCCTGTGTTCTGTGTGAAGTTTTCCTCCGCCCTCCTCTGCTGCATTAGGCCTGTGGTCCTTTTCGCCCTTCCTCGCGGCCCCACCAGCAGCCATGGGTAGCTGGGACACGGGCCTTTGTCCAGTCTCCTTGGGATACCTAGGGGAAGGGGTGCCTGGGGGAATGAGAGCCAGAGGGGTCATTAGCCTCTAGCTGCCTCCTGCCCCACATCTGGTCCTGACTGGCCTACTTCTTGCCTGACCCTGTTTGCAGAGGAAGTGATGCCAGACCCCACCTCAGCATACCCCTACCTCCTCCTTTATGAGAGCCGCCAGCGGTGCTACCTCAGCCCCCTGCCTGAGGCCAGTGCTGCCTGCAACAGGGACAGATTCCTGGCCTACCCCTGTGCCGTGGGCCAGCAGAGCTTCTCCTCAGGGAGGCACTACTGGGAAGTGGGCATGAACCTCCTTGGGGACGGGCTTTGGGCCCTGGGCGTATGTAGAAACAATGTGAGCCGGAAGGACAGAGTGCCCAAGTCCCCTGAAAACGGATTCTGGGTGATACAGCTGTCCAAGGGGAAGCAGCCACTGTCCCCAGTGCCCACCACCATGCCTGTTACACTCACCGAGCCTCCTAGCCACATAGGCATTTTCCTGGACTTTGAGGCTGGTGAGGTGTCCTTCTACAGTGTGAACGATGGGTCCCACTTGCACACCTACTCCCAGGCCACCTTCCCCGGGCCTCTGCAGCCCTTCTTCTGCCTGGGAGCACCCAAGTCCGGTCAGATGGTCATCTCCACAGTGACCATGTGGGTGAAGGGGTAGCTCGGATGCATCAAGAAAGTCATCTGCAGCACACAGGACTCTTCTCCAAACAGAATCACAAAGTGGTGAAATGTTGAGGCTACACTGACAGGTGCGTTTTAAAGAACACTGGAAAGAAAGGCAGACCCTCCCAAGGGGTCAATTTCTAAATACACAGCTGCATCCTAAGCACAGTGTGGCCTAATTTATTGTTTGTTTTGCCATACTGGGGCCTGAACTCATCCCTTCATTTTATATTTTGAGACAGCGCCTCACTAAGCCACTTGCTAATTTGTCCAAGCCAGGTGCATATTTGCGATTGTCCTGCCTCACCTTTTCAGAGCGCTAGGAACATAAATGGACCATCACCTTAGCACCGTGTGGATTTTCTGGGTCCTTAAGAGGATGCACTGGACTCTAAAAAAGCCACACGTGGCCTCCCCCAGCCCCTTTAAGTTGCATATGAAGAGCAAACTCCACATACTGCTGAGGGCGATTCGGGAGTCTCCTCTCCCCTACCTCCAGCATAGGTCCTGATACCCCCACACTGAGAAGCCCAAAAGTCCATACTAAATGTACTCCTTTCCTAAGCAAGGGCCTCCCACTGACAGATTTGTGGCCCCACAGCCCAGTCCGCATTCCAGGTCGCGTAGATTCCGAGGGGCACGGACGTGAAGGGTAATGGCGCCCTGGGACTGTCCGGGTTCTAAGCCGCTCCGTGGGAACCGCGCCGGGCGCGCGACTCCGGGCCCCGACGCACGCTCACGTTCCTCCTGCGTCGCACCCCGTGATGCGCCACAACCAATCCAAGACAAAAGCGGGTCGTTCCAAAAAAAAAAAAAAAAAAAAAAAAAAAAGCGCTTCCGGCTTCCGCTGGGGTTCCCCTTCCCGACCGCGTCCCGAAGCTCGACCCTTCTGGATCTTTCGTCTCGCAGTTCGGGGTCCGGCGCTCGCTATGGCCGCCCCCGACCTGTCCACCAACCTCCAGGAAGAGGCCACCTGCGCCATCTGCCTCGACTACTTTACCGACCCGGTGATGACCGACTGCGGCCACAACTTCTGCCGCGAGTGCATTGGGCGTTGTTGGGGCCAGCCCGAGGGTCCCTACGCGTGTCCCGAGTGTCGCGAACTGTCTCCGCAGAGCAACCTGCGCCCCAACCGCCCGCTGGCCAAAATGGCCGAGATGGCGCGGCGCTTGCACCCGCCGTCGCCGGTCCCGCAGGGTGTGTGCGCCGCGCACCGCGAGCCGCTGGCAGCCTTCTGCGCCGACGAGCTGCGCCTGCTGTGCGGCGCCTGCGAGCGCGCCGGCGAGCACTGGGCACACCGCGTGAGGCCGCTGCAGGAGGCGGCTGAGGAAATAAAGGTGCGTGCGGTGAGGGATGCGAGGGGCAGGGGTCAGTGGGGCTGCCGTGGACGGGGTTCGGGGAGCCTTGGGGACCAGGTGCAGAATACGTTACTGGTGCCGGGACTAGGTTGGAGGGCCCGAGAGAGAAACGTGGGTGCTCCCTGTCCTCACCCTGTGCTGCAGGGGCTAGGGGAGTAAGGCTGCTGGGACGCTGTGCACTTAGGGTCAGGAAGAGATGGCACCCCAGCAGGGAAGATGCAGGAGGAGCTGAAGGAGACTGGGTGAGGGTGTCAGCCCACGGGTCAGGAAGGAGCTCAGGCTGGAGAATCAGAAAGCGGCGCTCAGAGTAGCTGGCCCTACATGGACTCCCAGAGCGCTGAAGGTTGTGGGCAGAGACCTACCTTGGGACCCGGACTTGAGTCCTGCGGAAGCCACTATAGAGGGTGCTCTAGATAGATGGAGACAGAGCCAGGGTTGTGCTGGCTCTGGGTGGGAACTGGCAGGGAAACTTCCGATATCGCAGGTGCCACCCACCCTCTTTGCTTAGAAACCTAACATACTGCTCAGAGAGCCTGGGCCCTGCCCTGCTGATGTGGGGTGGCTTTTCTTCTCCATGCTGGGGAAGCGTTTGTCACTGCACTACACCTCCAGCCCATAAACTTCGCAGGAGCTCGGTTTGCATTACACCCAGTTGTGTGTTTTGGGTGAGAAGTGGATCGAATCAACACATTGTTGTGGCTGTAGCTGACAGAAGTCAGTACTCATCTGTGAGTCCCGGTAGAAGGAACTTGTGAATGTAAATCTGAACAGCAACATCCTTTGCCTTGAGTGTAACACGAGGCGGCTTAGATGCAGGCAGCTGGACCTGTAGGCAGTTAGCGGTGGGGTTTTTTCTCGCTGGCTCTCCATGCAATGCCATCCACACACCTCCCATCCCCACCCCCCCAGTCAGCCGGCCGGCCTGCCAGCTCACTTTCCCACCACCAGAAACCAAAATGGATGCAGAAAGTGCCAGAGGCTCCCAGAGCTTACCCGGAGTCTCATAAGACAACACTTAACCCTTTCTGTTTCAGGAAAGAAGAAATTTCTCCTCCATTTTGTTGTGTTTATTGTCTAGGGTCTGAAAATTAAGCTGACACAGGACACCTAGAAGTTTTGTTGATATTTTAAAGTTCTTATAAACAGAGGTTTCACAGAAAAAAAAAGTGAGTGATCCAGAGATACCATTAGATTTGGGCGCACCTGCGTACCCAGCTATCTGGCTTGTGTGGCAGGCACCTGCGGGAGAGTAAAGGGGGAGTGGAAGGAGGAGGCAGTGGAGAACCCAAGCCTGCCCAAGACAAGACCCTGGTTTCCAAACTCCTGGCCATTCCTAGGGTAGGGCTCAGTTGTGACCTATCTTCTCAGTACTATACAGAGATGCAGTCTACTGGAAGTAACCCTGTTGGAATGGGTCCATTCTGGCTCCTTATGTCCTAGTCTGTTGTGTTGTGTTGTGCTTTTGTTTCATTGCCAGTACTGAGTATTGAGCCTAGGGCCTTTGCACCAAGCTTGCATCTACAGATCATTTTTTTACTTGGAGATAGGGTCTCATTGAGTTCTTTAGTTGTCCAGTCTGGGCTAGAACTTTCGATCCTCTTGCCTCTGTCTCCAGAGTGCTGGGATGACAGGCATGCCATCGCCACACCCAGCTCCTAGACCATTCTTTAAAATGTTGTCTGTGATCTTTGGCATTGAAATTTTTTAATTTAAAGGGCCGGCCAAATAGCTCAGCATATTAAAGCACCTGCTTGCAGGCACAGGCACCAGGGCTTCAGTCCCTGGGCCTGCCATGCCGCCCCTGCCCCAGGAGATACTCAGAGATGGTAATTGAGACTGGACGTAGTGGCATGTGCCTGTAATCCCAGCTCTCGGGAGACTGTAGACAGGTAGATCACTATGGATCTGATCTAGTAGTGAGATCGTGAACACCCTGTAAGACCCTTCCCTAAAATACAAAAGAAAGAAGAGACAAGAAAATTTTTAACTGGAGAGGTAGAGGTGTTGCAGGAGAAGCTTGCAGGTTCTAGGTTGAAGGTGTGCCTGGTGTCAGGATAGGGGTCCAGGCCTGTGTTTCCAGGTTAGGAGGTCTGAGGACAGCAATTATGGCCTGTGTGAGAGCTGCTCCCAGGTTGGATGACAGGTTAGGTGGGCTCCTTATGTCAACCAGCACTCAACCCTGCTCACTGGACTAACTTCCAAACCCCTATACCTTGCCTGTCTAGACTGGATGGAGATGATAGGTTTGGCCAGCATAAGGCCTATGAGGTGGCAGGCCCAAACAGAGCCATGAAATGGGGATGAGAAGCACGAGTTCAGAAAGAATAATGCAGTCATGGCCTGGAGGTGAAGCAAAAACTGCAGCAAAACGCTGCAGAGCTGGGGAAAAGACCCAGGTGGGCTGCCCTAGGATGAGAGTGGGAGCTAGTGTGGGACAGACCCCCAGCTGTGTCCTGAGGCTGAAGGGGAGGGTTGTAACTCAAGGTGTCATCTTGATGTGTCCTTCTGTGGAGCAGACCAAGGATCCTCAGACCTCTTAGCTCTCCAGCCTCATCTCCTAGCACCATCTCCTTGGAGTAGGATTTCTGCATGGGAATTTAGCAACAATGGCATTAGCAGCTGCCTCCTATGCAGCCCCTGTGCCACTGACTAGAGGGGAGGTCGCATGGAAAGGAGGGTGCCGGGGTCTTCAGGATCAACTTGGGCAAGGTCGCTGGGTGCCCTAGGTGGTCTCACGGCTGTGTCCCCCTGTATCCCTAGGGGAGGCTGGAGAAATCACTGGAGCACCTACGGAGACAAATGGAGGATGCACTGCTGTTCCAAACCCAGGCTGAGGAGACCTGTGCCTTGTGGCAGGCAAGCACTTCCCCAGAGTCCTGGGTGGCAGGTACAGTGGGAAGGGTAGGAAGACAGGACTCCCCACTGGTGTCTGCCTGGGACCAGCAGTCACAACAAGCCCACCTAGGGTGGGTGAGAGGAGGGAGGCTGAGGGTGTGAGAGTGTATATGAATATGTGTGCTTCAGAAAATGTACTCGCGAGTATCCATCACGGAGTCCTTATGTGCTTGAAGTAATAGATTTGGTGCAGAGAAACCAGGCATGGAAGTCCAGGAGGGGGAGAGGGGAACATCCCAGGTGGTTTGGGGTGAAGGATAGAGGTATTGGACCATAGCATGCCATTTGGCCTCAGTGTGTCCCTAGGAGATAGCTTCAAGGTCTGACCAGCACTGGGTATGAGGCTTAGGGTCTGTATGATGCAGGATGATAGCTCGGTCTACTGGGCCGAGGTGGCAGGTTACATGTGGTAGGATACATGTGGCCCCAAAACTGGATTTGGGGTTTTTGAAGCTCTGTGTAGTCGGTTTAGGGTCTTGCTAGCCCTAGGGCTGGGTTTGCTGTCCAGGCAGCCCCAAGGGGTAGATTTGAGATCTGAGAGATTCCAACCAGGTGAGTTTGGGGCCTAGGGAGCAAGCCATGAGTGGAATGATCAATTTGGGGGCTGGGTAGCTGTAGGTGGTGAATTTGGGGTGCAAACAGCTCCAGGAGGTGGGTCTTGGCCTCATTGTCCCTTTGGCCCTACAGAAGATGGTGGAGAGCCAACGGCAGAACATGGTTGGTGAGTTTGATCGTCTGCGTCGCCTGCTGGTTGAGGAAGAGCAGCGGCTACTACAGAGACTGGAGGAGGAAGAGCGAGAGGTGCTGCCCCGGTTACGAGAGGGTGCCATGCGCCTCGGGCAGCAGAGCGCCCAGCTGGCCACACTCATCACTGAGCTAGAGGGCCGCTGCCAGCTGCCTGCCCTGGGGTTGCTGCAGGTGAGTGGAGGAGGGCCACACGGGATGTCCCCCAAAACTGTACCCCCAGGACACACAGGCACATCCTGTTGGGGCTAGATAGGACAGAGGAACGGGGGCCAGGGGTCCCAAGTCAGTGGAGGTGTGCAGAAGCCTGAGGAGCCCTGGGAAAATGAAAGGTTTTGTGTTTGAAAAGGTTTTTTTCAGGTTTTTTGCTTGTTTTTGTTTTTTGGTCCTAAAGATTGAACCCAAGACCTTCACACTGACCCATGTTCCCAGTCCTTTTTATTTTTGACTCAGGGTCTTACTAACTTGCCCAGGCTGAGCTCAAAACTAAGATCTTCCTGTTCCAGTCTCCCAAATATTAGGGATTACAAATATGCAATGTTTTGTAATAATTGTATGTATGGGAACAGTGAGATGTTCATACTTTGTGTTGACTCAGTTGGGGATGTTGGCACTTGTGTCACTTAATCATTTGCCATTTCTTCATAGTGAGGCCATTCATTGTTTCTCCTCCAGCTAATTGGATTTTATTTGACAGAGTGCTTTCCCTGCACCCTGCTGTGGTAAACCCAGGGCTTCACACATTTGTTAGGCGACTGCTCACTGAGACGTACCCCAGCTATCCACTTGTTAAGACACAATACCTGGCACCTGCAACTGAAAGAAGCAAAGGTTTATTTTGGCTCACACTTGTAGAGATTTCAGTCCACAGCCTCTGGGGCTAGTTCCTGAGGAGTAGAGACACCTTGGACTAGTACCACCCCATTCCTAGAGGCAGGACATACGGTGGCTGTTCCCGACATTCTGGGGTGTCCACCTGGGGCTCTGAGCAAGGCCCCACATCCTGAGCATAAGGAAGTACCTATGCCCAAGGCTCGTTTCTGACACCACCTGTGTGTGTTTCTGTTGCTCTGGGCTGGGGGAGAGAAGTGTGATAAGCTTCTGTACTGACCATGTGTTTCCTTTCTTCTCCAGGACATTAAGGAGGCCTTGCGAAGGTATGAGCCATTGTCCCCTCCCAGACAAGTGGGTGGGGGTTGAGAGGAGGCAGCTTTGGTCACCAAGGTGAAGCTAGGCTGTCCCTATAGGGTCCAGGATGTGAAGCTGCAGCCCCCGGAAGTGGTACCCATGGAGCTGAGGACCGTGTGCAGGGTACCAGGCCTGGTGGAGACTCTGCAGAGGTTTCGAGGTGGGAATGGAGTGTCTGGGCAGATGGGACCTGGGATGGGTGCTGTGGAGAACCTATAAAACCAGTGAAGTGTCCTTTGGTCTGGCTACTGGCTCCCACCGTCTGGTCAGGACAACAGGTGGCCAGGAGACCTCTGCTGACACAGTGACACATTTTCCTGCAGTAAGGCAGAATCCCATGCATCCCCTTGACCCCTTCAGTTTTGGGGCAGAGGGAAGGGGAGTGAGGCAGTGGAGGCCAGTGGGAAGGTTACTGCCCATGGGGCCTGACCCTGAGGTGCAGGCTTTAGCGCCATCACACTTGGGTGACTTCAGGCCTTTCTCCATAGGTGATGTGACCCTGGACCCGAACACTGCCAACCCTGAGCTGGTGCTTTCTGAGGACAGGAGGAGTGTACAGCGAGGCGACTTGCGGCAAGCTCTGCCTGACAGCCCCGAGCGCTTTGACCCGGGGCCCTGTGTGCTGGGCCAGGAGCGCTTTAGCTCAGGCCGCCACTACTGGGAGGTGGAGGTTGGGGAGCGCAGCAGCTGGGCCCTTGGTGTGTGCAGGGACAATGCCAACCGGAAGGAGAGGGGTGAGCTGTCAGCTGGCAATGGCTTCTGGATCCTGGTGTTCTTGGGGAGCTACTACTCCTCCACTAAGCGGGCCTTCTCCCCCATGCGGGAACCCCCACGGCGCGTAGGCATTTTCCTGGACTATGAGGCTGGACACCTCTCTTTCTACAGCGTGACAGACGGCTCACTGCTCTTCATCTTCCCTGAGACCACCTTCTCTGGTGCACTGCGGCCCCTCTTCTCACCTCTGTCAAGCAGCCCAACTCCTCTGACTATCTGCCAACTAAAAGGCGGGTCTGGGGATGCCCTAGTTACCCAGTGATGCAAGCTCTGGAGTCCCTTTCCCTCTCCTGTTCCTGTTCCTGTTCTGTTTTTGATCTGAGGCCCTGGGAGGACGGAATATATCCTTTGAAAGATGGCAGGAACATGTAATTCCTTTCTGACTATGCTTGGGTAAACTGAATTTGGAGTGACTGTAGGCAAGTGTGCAAACCCCCCCTCCCCCAAGCACAGAACTCTGGGTTTCAGAGCCTGCCTCAGTTGCCCTGTCCTGGGGTCTTCAGGCTGCAACGAGGCCCTCACACCTGGTGAGCACAGTTGAAAGGAGCAGGGTTAAGTTCCATAGATGGGAGTGCTGGTGGGAGATGTCACCACACTGAAAGTGGTCACTGCAGAAGAGGACAGAGCACCCAGTACTTCTGGGAGATGAGCTAGGGTGGAGATAGCCCAGGAGAACTGCATAAATACCTGTGTATTGATGCTGTGGCAGACTACCTAAACACGTGCAAGTGGTGCAGGAGTGATCTTGGAATGTGCACACTCTGAAGCCTTTGAGGACCTCTTGGGGCTGGCGTGGCCACGTAGGTACCTCCCAGTGGCCTTTTCTAGAGACACCCACGTGTGTCCCACCCTGTGGCCTGCCTTGTAGGGAGCTTGAGCCAGGGGACTGCTGGAGTGTGTGTTTTGAGGGTCAAATCCCTCCACTTTATTTATTATAAAGATAACATTTCCCTAAATAAAAGTTGTTACCTGCAATTTTGTACCCTACTTGTGCTGCAGATAAGTGACAGGAACTGAAAGCCAGGCTGTAGGGAGATGGCAAGGGGACAGGCTCCTCGCTGGCTAGCTTCATGCACAGGAGCTAAGGCAGTGTGGGCTTCTCTTGTTCTTTAGCATGTGTATTGAACACTTATAGCTACTAAAGGAAGTGTTTACAAGTTACCCAGTGAGCGTTTCCTGTGATCACTATGTTCAAAGAGAATTTATCCTGCATCATGGTACATTCGCACTTCTAGAACTGAACTTTATTGGTAGATGGCTGTTCTTCACCACTTTGAACCAGACATCAGCGGTGACAGCTACTTGTACATAAGTGTGAGGAAACCCATCTTGGGGAAATTTCTCCCTGAGAAATGGCTTCCTTTGCACGGGCAGCCTGGCTGGTCAGAGACAGAGAACAGTATCCTGGGTGATGCTGATGCCCTTAATGTTCAGATATGGCCCTGGCACGCAGGTAGAAACAACCTTGGGTGAGATCAAGAACATGATACAGAGCACAGGCGGGCCATACCTTTAGAGAAGCCTGGACAGTACTTCAGCATCCTCTATGACTCCTTGGATAGCACACACTGATACTGTTCCTCATAGGGTGGCCAGGCAGAGTACAGATGGGAGGAACACAGCACTTGACCAAGGAGCCTGGGTCAGTGAATTATAACGAACTACTCCTGATGGGGACCCCACTAGCAGTGGTAAGCCCAACAGTAGGAGCTGTAAGTCCTTTCACTAGCAGTGTTACCTACTAGCAACTGAGTCTTCCAAAAGCAGTGGTGAAACCTACATTGCTTTCAGTGAGTCCTATACTACCATTTGAGTCCCACAGTAGACTACACTAGCTGTTACGGGTCGTCCACTAGCACTGGTGAGTCTCTTGATAACAACAGTATATACTCAACTAGCAGTAGTGCGTCCTTCAATAGAAGTGGTGAGTCCTACACTAGCCTTGGTTATTCATTAGCAGTGGCGAGCCCTGTGCTGATAGCTGTGAGTTTTTCACTGGCAGTGTTGAGTACTTACTGTACTGAGAGTTTCAAGTTTTAGAGGAGACTGGCCTATGATTTCTCAGCACTGCTAAAATTGTTGACTTCGGCAACTCTTACAGATGAACTAAAGGCATTTTACATAGAGATGTGCATGAATAGTTTGGAGGTCAGAGTTAGACTCAAGAGCTTCATCTGCTCATAGATGGAACTTTTGGAAGAGAATTGGATGATGAGGGTGCTATAGCTGACTTGTCATTAGGAGCTGGTACCTGGCTGGGGGAGATGGGTCACTAGGATATGACCTGGAAGGGTACATCTTCCTCCTTACCCCTCTCTTGTCTCTGCTTCCTGGCCACCATGATGTGAGCACCCTTCCTCCTCCAGGTCTTTTTACGAAACCATTTCTGTGTTTGAGCCTGCCCAATCTGGACTGAAACTTCTAAACTGCTGACCAAATAACTCCTTAAGTGGCAGGTGTAGAGTAAATTGTCCCAGTGACAAGAACAGTGACCCACCACTTTAATGTGTTAGAGGTAGACAACATATAGGATTTTAAGTTCAAAATATAGGGAGAAATGATATATAAATTAAAATTTTCTTATATCAATAGAATGTTTCCTTTTCATCGTGTTAAGTTGCTATTATTTCAAAAGTTTGTTATAATCCTATTTTTGCAATCTTCGTGGTAATAGACCAAAAATAACTCAATATACATCAACAAATTAAATCAGTAACCACAAAAGAAGATGGAGAAAAAATTAGGAAACAAGGTACAAAAGGGCAGTAGTAAACCTTTCCTATCAATAATTGTCATGAATGTAAATGGATAAATTCTCCAATTAAAATACAGAGATGGACTGACTGGACCTACAAGACCCCACAGTGGATCCCTGTAGTCAGGGGAAAAATTTAATATGGGTTACCATAATTTATAGTGTTATTTTATAATACCCAAAGAATCAAGTGCAGAAAAAGTAGAGACCCAAAGAATCCAGCAGAGGGCCTAGATCCCACAGCGGTGTCCTGCATGAGTCCAGCTGTAGACCTAGAGCTCATGACAGTGTCTCATGCGTGTCTGTCCCAAGGCTCTGCACAGGGAAGGCCTAAAGGTCTATGATTAAAGGTAGAAAGTCTGTGTCAGTGGGGTACAGGATCTGCGCCAGCACTGGAGCCAGGAAATGACACTCAAGGTTAGGGACCAGAGCTCTCCTGAAAAGACCTGTAGGCATTGTCAGTCATAGTGAAGACCCGAGTTCCTCTAAAGATAAGAACAGCTAAATTCATATCAGGAAAATTAGCATGACAAGCTTCTCCAGGAGAATCGAGAGCACCACCTTCCCCTCCAGTTCTTTCATGTTGCCAGCAAAAATCCTCAGGTGGGCCTTCCACACCTAGCACCACGCTGACTCAGTTCAGCTAAGAGTTCCAAGTTGACCATTGGTTAATCCACTACATAAGGTAAATAATCAGAAACAATGTTGTCTTTATCTGCTATTTAATTTGCTTCTTCACAAAGGATAGCTTTCTAGAGTCATTCTAAAAGTGAAGGTGTAAAATAACCTGTCCCTTACAAATGCATCCAAGTAAGCAGTACTAGCCATAGATCAAATAGGCTTTAAGTTGAAAGTAGTAAAGAAAGATAAGGAAAATCATTGCATATAATACACCTACCCCCCACTTTTTTTTGAGACAGAGTCTCCTATGTAGTTTGGGCCAACCTCGTACTCACTTTTGTAGCCAGTAGGCTGGTCTCAAATTCAGTGATCCTATCTCAACCTTCTGCCTGTTGGGATTACAGGTGTGTGCTACCACACCCGGTTCCAAGGTTGGTGTGGTATGTGGGGCTGAGAATTGAACTCAGGTTCTTGTGCTTGCCAGGTAGGTGCTTATGCCTCTGAACTACCTCCCCAGTCCTGTACTCCAGTATGTACAGGAAATATTAAAAAGGAAAGATAGGCTCCATCAAAAATTAGTTATAGGCTAATATTCCCCACTTTCAACAATAGGCAGATTATTCAACCAAAAAATCAACAATGAAATAACAGATTTTTAAATGCACCCTAAACCCTAAAACTAACAGACATTTAAAGAACATTAAAAAAAAAAAAAAAAAAAA
>PVKN010008085.1:0-25630 GCA_004027915.1 Capromys pilorides
CTGCTGCAGCCCTTGGAGGTGAACTGCCTATGTTACTCTGGCTAGATATTCTACTCCTGGATCTGCTGGGTGGGTCTCGTCTCAAGCTTCTCTTTAGAGAGCTCTGCTGCAGTTTTCCACACTTGGCTTATCTGATGGATGAAGTTCCACTCATATGCTAGGCCTTGTTGCTGGGTTGAATGAGTTTCTGGCAGGCTCTCTGTGGTCTCACTCATATGTTAGGTCTCATTGCTGTGTTGAATGAGTTTCTGGTGAGCCCTAAACAGTCCCATTCACATGCTGGCCAACTTTCTGTGTTGAATGAGTTTCCAGCAGGTTCTGGGTAGCCTCACTCACATGCTGGGCCTGCTTGCTGGGTCAAATCCTCCTAGGAGTTTTTTAGAGATCTTTTTGTACCTTTTCACTAGGTGCAATGGTGTCTTCAAAGTCTGAAAATCCGCTTTCACTTTCATTGAAATGGTTTTGCCAGCTTGTGATTGAGGTTTTAAGTTCCTGTATAGCACCTTGAATCTGCTTCATACATTCTATTACTTTCCTATATTGTTCATACAAGGATTCCATCATTTTTCTGTTCTCCTCTATTTTCTTTATTGGTGTCTTCTTTAGAAGCCCTTGGTACTTCTTTCATTTTTATTTTTTTTTTAAACTTTATTTTATTTTCTTAAACCTCATCCATCTGTCTGTGCCATGGCTGGCTCAGCCTGCCCTGAGGGTGGGGCCGGCGTAGCACGTGGTACCTGGGATCGAGCTGCAGTTCCTACGGTGGCCCAAACCTTCTGATGCACACACTTTAGACCACTGAGCCATCTCACCAGCCCGGTACTTCTTTTATTATAGGTATTATTTCTTTTTTTTTTATTTCAGAAATTATTTCTGATCTGATTTCCTCTATACCTTTCTACAGCTGTTTCTTTATTTTGGATGCTATTATTTCAGAGATTTCAGGGGTGTGATTTCCAATTTCTTCTATGCTATTGTCTCCTGCATTTGTTCTGGGAGGGCTCAGGGCCTGAGAGTGCATTTTGCTCCTTCTCTTTGTCATTTTGTATAGCCCTGCCTCCTGCTCTTTGGTGTAGAGCTTTGGTAGAGTTCTTACCTTAGTGCCAGGTCCGGGTCTACCAAGTTCCAACTCGTCCAGGTGGGTGTGGCTTGGGTCTGGCTGCTGAGCTCCTCTCCTTCCTGCTGTAGCCCTTGGAGGTGAACCTGCTGTGCCACGCTGACAAGACGTTCCACTCCTGGATCAGCAGGGTGCGTCTCGTCTCTAGCCTCTCTGCAGGGAGTTCTGCAGCAGTTTTCCACACTGGGCCTATCTGATGGATGAAGTTCCAGTCACATGCCAGGCTTTGTTGCTCAGTTGAATGAGTTTCTGGGGGCCCAGGGTGGTCTCACTCACATGCCGGGCTTAGTTGCTGAGTCTAATGAATTTCCAGTGGGCCTAGGGCGGTCTCAATCATGCACCAGTCCTGGTTTCTGGGTTGAATGTGTTTTGTTTTATAAAATCAGCTCAATGGCCTTGGTCTTTATCATCAGATTTACCTGAGTACCCGTAT
Source organism: Capromys pilorides (assembly GCA_004027915.1). Taxonomy (NCBI): domain Eukaryota; kingdom Metazoa; phylum Chordata; class Mammalia; order Rodentia; family Capromyidae; genus Capromys; species Capromys pilorides. The sequence goes on from PVKN010008085.1 coordinate 1,551, forward strand.
CATGGTGATACAGGGAGAAAAAAATGATCCCCGGTGGATGATCTCCAAATGATGTAGGGGAAAAAATGGTCTCCCGGCCTGAAAAGTACCTGGGATGTGTTCATGTTCTCTAAACCGAAGAATGAATTTTAGGAACAAACAGAGGTTATGAGCAGAACATATTTATTGGGGGAAAGAAAGTTCCTGTCTGAGAGAGGGACAGGAGGGGGGCCCAAGAGTGTTGTCCTAGGGAAGTTGTCTCCTTCAGGGACTTTCATAGAATAAAACCATGTGGTAGAGCATGTCTAAGGTGATAGAGAAGACACGGGGACTCGCTTAGGTGGGCAGGAAGTGGGACAAAACTATAGCCAGCCAATGAGATTACAAGCACCATTGCTGAGGTAAAATTGATTAAATCCACGACCAAATGGGGAAGCAAGTCACGTAGCAAGCAGGCATGGATATGGGACAGGGTCTCTTCCTGCTGGGGGTTGGGATAATGACTCATTTAGGCTCCTTCAAGGCGACTGATACTTATTTAGTATATCAATTCCTGATGCCCGTTGCTAGGGACCCATGTGGCTGCATTTGTTTACTCTTGTCTTGAGATGTGGTCCACAGGAGGAGTGTCCGTCCATGGTTGCAAAGTCCCCTTGTCTTCCCTACGGTCTCCTTGAGGGCCTGGCCCCATCTGACTGCCTAGAATATTTGTATCTAATTCAACTGCCCACAACAATGGGGCAGTGAGGGAAAAGAAATCAGCTCCCCCAATATGGCTTAGAGTTTTCCCTAATAATGCCATGCCTTGTCTTTCTCTTCCAAAGAGAATCTATGGATGACAAAATTCCTCTTAGATGTGCCTTGGCTTGGTTTCTATTCATGCAGTGTAAAATTTACAGAAACATTGAGTGAGGAGGTTCCACTTGGAAATCCGTCCTCCCAGGACATCCACCCTACCACTGTTTCTTTGAGTCCAGTTGTGTCACACACTTTCCCTCTTGCTCATCAGAAGTTCTGGTTGGCTGAGGGCTCCCCTCCTGGTCCCTCCTTCCTGCACAGTGACTGGCTGCATGGCCCACCAGCCCGCTGCAGCACCCTTGCAGGGGTCCCCAGAGGCTTGTGTGGCCCCAAGGCAGCTCTGCTGACAGGCGAGCCAGGGCCCAAGCTTCCCCCCACACAGGCTTGCACACCAAGGTGATGGTCTTCTAGAAAGACCCAACACCCGGCAGATGTGATGGGCTGCACCGACGCCCGGCCACTGGAAGCAGCAAAAGGCACAGACACCTCACGGACGATACTCGATTTTTCACCTTGACTCCAGGTCATATGTTGAGCTAAAAAAAAAAAAAAAAATAGATTGCATGAATATCCTTTTCTTCCCCAGCCCTGTCCTCTGCGGGAAGGAGATACTACACCTTCTGATTCAGTGTGATAACAATAAGAAGAAATTATGACTATTCAAAATATGTTACCAGGTCCTGAGAATCCGCCCCTAGAAAATGGGAAGGGAAGGTTCGCCTACGCCTCAGCGTGATGAAGGAGGTTCCTGCTAGTTAAGGCTTTAGCGGGGCACAGAGACACAGACCCTGGAGGCCTGCCAGTGCCGAGTCGGCATGAAGACGCACCTTGGCGTGGCGCCTACCGTTCCTGGGGGCTACTGGCCCCGTATTCAAGGCACCCACACAGCGGCACCTCTCCTGCTTCTGAGACAACTGCTGTAAAAATGCGCAGTCTGCGGTTCGCCTAAATGGTGCACGGTGATCACCAGCCACGCGGTGGTTTTATCTATCCTGTCACTGCAGGGAGGCTCGCGGTGTGTGTGACCCGAATGCGCAGAGCCTGGTGGGAAATTCCCAACCTGCAGCAGCCGGAGCGTGCGCAGCAGCCGCTTTTCCTCCTTGCTTCTTTTTTTTCCCCTCAATCACGTGCTGTGCAAGAGCCAAGCCTCTCTTTACAGATCTCTGCCCTCTAAATCCACCTACATCAGTTGTTAAACGACATCACTCAAACTGCTACGCATCCACCCCAAGGAGTGTAAATACCGAGGTAATTATGAAACTGTATTTTCCGGTGACACACGTTCAGATGATTAGCTGAAAGCCCAACGTTAATGTCACAAAACAGAGAGTAAAATCCAGCCGATGTGTTTTGCTCCCAGTTAGTAGACTAGAACCGAGCAAGTAATTTAACACTGAGAGGAAATTTGAATGTGGAAACTCAAGATGTTTCCCCAGGACAACCCGAGAGCACAAGGCGTACCCCACGGGCTTTGGCTCCCCTGCAGGAGTGGTGAGACGGAGTCTGGGGCAAAGGCGAAAGCAGAGGAGTCTGGGATGGATTGGTGGACGACGTGCACGGTCCGGGTAGGCAGGCCCCTGCGGAGTGAGCGGAGAGCGCGGGACACAGCGCTCGCCCCGAAGCTGCCGCGGACTCACCAACACCCCCAAACACTGCGCGGAAGCTGGGTCTCGGCTTCCTCGGACCTCTTCCTTCTTTGATTTCTGCTCTTCTGAATTGCCTCCTCCCCCCTTCTGCACCCCACTGCCTCGCTTAAGCCAATTTCAGCAAACATTAGGTGAAGGCAATAACACCCCATGTACATCCCACTTCCATGTATCACGCGGTGTGAGGCTGCACCTGAGAGGAACTGCGCAGTCACCAGGTCTAACGGCTGTGAGCCGAGTCGTGTTCTCCCAAGACGACGCTGAAGCCCTGACCCGCAGGACAGTGCGGCGGGACCTTACTTGCCGGTGGGGTCATTGGGGGTATAAAGAAGATGAGTCTGCACAGGAGCGGGGTGGGCCTACCGGCGGCTGCGGCTGGGGTGCCTATCTGGGGATGGCTCTGTGAGGACACGGAGACGCCTAGGACGAGTGCCACGGGAGACAACAGCAGAGCCAGAGTGACGCAAACCAAGCCACGTGAACCGCCTGCGTTTCCAGCAGTCACCAGAAACGGCACCGACGTGGAACGGACTCCCGGAGGGCCCGTGCAAAAGCCCGCCGGTCGTTTCCTGACTCCAGACTTTGGAACTCGCGGCCAGTGAGTGGACAGCTTTCTGCGGTGTCCCCCGTGGCATTCGCGGTGCTTCCTTACCCAGTCCTAGGAAATTAGGGCATTAACACGTGAGAGAAATCGTCATGTACTTCTTTCTCTTTCTGGATGAGAATTCCACCCATCACCCAATAGTGAGAAGGCCCGCTTATGTTCGTGGCTTACAAATGCACACCCGGCATATGGAGCTCTGTCCTGCAAAGGTGCCCCACCACCCCACGACTCCAGGCTGCCTTGCACCTCTGTGTCACCCTGCCGAGGGCCACAGACAGCGCCCTGGCAGCCAGAGTCTGAGTCTCCAAGGCAGTATCCCCCTGGCTTCTAAGAATCATCTCACGGGCTGCTGCCCTGAAACTAGTGCATTTGCTGCTTACAGAGAGGCCTGCAACGAAGTCAATCAAACAAGCACTGGTAACAAGTGCAGGGTAAGGCATACTCGGGCGGATGAACCGAATGCTCAGCAGAACTAGCTCCGCCCACTCTGCAGTGAGGGCTGCTGCCGGGCAGGGTCGGGGTGTCCGTCCCGGAGCCACCATCAGCTTTGTCTTGCTGTTCTTCTCAGAGCTCCCTAAACTCACTGAGTTTTCCCCAAGGGGAATAATGGCTCCTTAGCTGTATTAATGTAGTAACCAATCGCACAAGCTACAGTTCAGCCTGCGTGTTGGTTCAGGAAGCACAGGTCGGGAAAGAGTTAAACTCGCATAGCTTCTAGCAATAGAGTTGGGGGTACTAGGAGAGCCCCTAAGCACTCAGGCAAGGCTAGCCCTGCACAAGGAGAGGGAGAGAGAAAGGAAAGGGACAGTTTAGGAAAGGTCCACCAACGCCTCTGGGGGCAGGGATGTAGGGAAAAACATGGTGGCTGGGGGCAGGAAGCCTGTGGAGACGAGGAGGCTCCTGTCTCTCTAAGACAGCTCGTCCCAGGGTTCTTGCTGGCTGAGAAGAGTGTGAGAAGGTTGGGCGGCCTCGGTGCCATCAGAGATCAGGGTTCCCGAGCACAGAGGCCAGCTCCTGGTGGAATTATCACCCTATCTTCCCACGAGCCTCGCGCCGTGAGGGGGCCTCCTGCACACCTCGGCAATGCACTGGTTTAAAGTTTAACTGCCAGGGACAATTTTACTTGTTGGTTCTTGAAAGAAACCTTCTGTGGCGTGACCTCCTAGTGTTTATACTGCCTGCCCTGTTTTATTCTGTGTTCTTACTGTAGACACTCAGGTGCCAGGTTACCTTTTAGAAAGAGGGAAGAACCATGGAGATGAAACGCCTTTTGAGATCTGTAGCTTCCCCCAGCCTGAAGTCAAATGTCTCTACACTGAAGGATCTTACTTCAGGGCATTGTACTGGACACCACACAGAGACACACTCCTAACAGCGTCTCCAGGGGAGTGGGCGATGCACCCCGTCCCCTGAAGCACGGGTCGAGCTTAACGCAACAGCCGACGGCGTCTGCCCGCTCTGCCTCTCCCTAACGAGAACAGATGTTCCTGGAAGTCGTGATCCGCACAACACCCTGCGCTGAGAGTGGGTGAAACGAACAACGGCATCGGATTTTCCTAACCCCAGCCAGAGCCAAGGGTAGCACGTGCTGAGCGTCGCCCTCTGCTTCGCCCGCCCTTGGTCCCTGGAAAGGATTCGTGAGAGGACATTTGCACCCGTTGATGCAGGGGACCGGGTCTCCCGATCCTCTGGGAAGGGAGTGTTTTGCTACCACTTTTTTTTTTTTTTTTTGTTCCGGTACTGAGGATTGAACTCAGGACCCTGTGCTTGCCAGGCAAGCGCTTGTTCTACTCAGCTATCTCCCCAGCCGAAGGGAGTGTTTTGAAAACCATGTGACACACAGAGCACCTGCGTGTCAAGAGAAGGAGTGAATGCTGCCGTCAGCAGCAGAAGAATCTGGAACCGTCGTCTGATTCACCGTTGGGCCTCAGACAAGCACCGGCGAGCTTCTTCTTGGCCCCTTCTTCTTCTGATCGGGCCCCTCTGTTTCACTGCGTTCATTAATTCTAAGCTCAGACTGGTCTGAGAAGCGCAGTTTAATCACAAAACCCCTGGCCTCATGATCCCTTCCTCAACATGAGTGTGGAAGCACCGCTTTTCTTACCAGATTTATTGAAGACTTTTCTATTTTTTTCTTCATAACTTGTTTGTGTCAGGGACCACGAAGTATAAGCTGAATCTAAAGGACATCTGAGACTGTCCTTGTCCTGCCCTTGGAGCCACCCTGGAAGACAGAAACGCCCTGCTTTTTTCCGATCAGAGTTGGAAGCCATAGCGCGGTTGATGGCGTGGCATTTACGGGGCAAGATGAGACCTGCTGAAAAGGCCCGACGAAGCGATGTTTCCTCCTCGCTCTGTGTCTTGTCCTCGTCCTCCCACAAAGGCTTTGTTCTTCTTCCTAGCCTAACCCTCGTCGCCACTGCTGTTCCGGGAATGCCCCCGCCCTTCTCCCATTGCTCCTGACACAGATGGAAACAATGAATACCAAGGACGCCAGGGCCCTCTGTTCCCCGTGAACAGCAGGTCACCCCAGACCCCTGCTGCACTGCGATCTCTCTCTTGCTCTTTCTTCTTGCCGTGGGTCATAGCAGGGGGCAGGAGACTAGAGCCCCCCTTGGGCATCTCTGCTATGCTGGGAACCTGGTAATCTAGTAATCCCCCAGTGCACAAGGGCGTCTGCTCACAGGCAGCTCAGTGTGCAAACACAAGCCCTTGGCGAGGTTCCGTTTCCACGGAAGGACTCTGCATGGGGTGCCGCATGTGGGGCCTCCGCTATCTTTCCCAGAATTGGGGGAGGAATAAGTTTATGAACCAAGGCGCACTGTACTTTTGATTTTCACAACAGGCGTTCTGAGCCTTTCTTCCTCAAGGAATCATGTATTCTTGGTGTTTGTCTGTGCATCAAGTTTGCTTCCAATTCATGGACGATGGTAGTAACAACCCAAGTAACTGGCACCTCCAAATAATCGTATTTTTGTCCTTCACAATCGATAATAAAAACCAACAAACCAAGCAACTTCTCGGAGGATTTTTCAGTGTCCTTTGACTTCTTTAGTTCTTTAGAGCTGTTACATTATGTTCTCTTCAAAGTGCTTCACTTGCTAAGCCAAGAAAGCAAAATGTCATATTTCATAAACAATTTTAGTGAAAAAAAAAAAGAACGTGCATATTTAGAGAGTTAACCTCTAGCAAGTCAGAGAACAAAACAATCCAGATTCTTTCCTTTAGTCCTTCTAGACTTTGCTGTGCGAAGTGTCTCAACACGAATGGAGAATCCACAGCCTCCTGCAAACTGCCGCAGCCCACGAGCACTGGGCCGCTTGCGAGGAGGCCACGGCGGCATCCACAGCCTGCTCTTTCTTCCGGGATTATCCGGAAACAGCTAATTAAGAAAGTCACTCCCAGGAGAGCTTCTCGCAGAGCCTGAGGGCTGAAGGGGGTAAGTTGGCAGGGAAAAGAGGTGACTGCGGCGTCCCCCAGCTCCCTGGAGAGAGAGCGAGGAAGGAGAGCTTCCGGTGGGAGCCTGGTCCTCCCTTACAGCCGCCGCCCCCACACGCACACTTCGCCCACTGCTGCCCTTGAGGTTCTTCCGGACTTGACTTTGCATGTCAGGAGCGAGGGAGGACGCACACAGGAACGTCACACACCCTGCAGGAAGTCACCCGTGGGCCCCGCGACCCGCTGCGCAGATGCTCAGTAAGGTTGTGAAGAAGCGGAAGTTGCGAGCGGCCTGCTGGCGTGAAGCTTCGTTCCCGCTGCTTTCGGGACGACTCGCCCCGCTCTGCTCCGAGCTGCTTCTTCCCCATGTTTCAGGAATTCCGAGCTGCTCGGCGTTGCTGCTTTTGGAATTGAACAAGACGAACCTGAATGCTCAAAGTTCTTGAAAACATCTATAGAAGCCTGAATCGTTTCCATTCTTTCTCTTGGGCTCATTCCAGTTTTGTAGATGCCTTTCACTTATTCTTAGGATGGCCCATCTGTGGCTTAAGTTTTATGGATACTGTTAAGGGAAATACCTATATAAATGAGCAATATGTGGACAAAAATCCATTTAAAATTAAAATTCTAAGGTGAGCAAAAGAAATCATTTAGGGAGTTTATTTGGTTGAAAATACTGCACCTGTTTTTAAATTTAATGTTTGCTATAGATATAGTTGGCCTTTAAATATAATGATCCATAGAAACATTTCAAGATTTTAATAGCACGTTTAACAGTCTAGAGGTTGAACTTCAATCTTCATCCTTGGGTTCCGTCCCCATGTACCAAGGACAGGAGACGCTCCCTAGCGTCTCTGGCTGGAGACAGCCCTTCCCCCCGCACCCCCTCCCTTCTTACCTAGGGCTCACCTCCCGCTTCCTCCATCTGCTCAGAGTGGATGACGTGGTTTCTTTACTCGCTGTCCTCTCTGGAGCCGGCTCTTTGGAAATCCTGTGTCACGTTCTTGGAGAACATTATTGGAGACACAAATATTGTCATGGGCTGTAGACCTGTGCAGCTCAGGATTGTACTTCTTACTGCAGGTGAAGCAGAGCACTCAAATACTGGTCAGAAAAGTTGCCCCAGAGGGAACGATTCCAGAGTCCAAACCCACCAGAGATGCAGAGAACTTTTTCTTGCTGTGGACTGTGTTGGACTTTGTCCTTAGCCACTTAGGACATTAGGAGTCCCACCTTATGGAGTGGGATCAGTGACAGTTAACCTTTTTTTTTTTTTTTTTTTTGAGTCATTATTGTGTATACGTTGACTAAAGCCAAATATTGAATCAAATCTAGACAAACAGCTACAAGGCCAGTAAGTTCAGCTGGTTAGAATGTTTGATCTCACACACACACACACACACGCACACACACCCATGCATATGCACACATGCGTGCGCGCGCGCACACACAGTCACATGTGATTCAGTGGTCCAAAATGATCCTGTGTGGACTTGATATCAATGAAGTTTTGGGTAGCAGTCAAGAAAGGAAGGAGGCCTTTTGTTTGGTAGGTGAAAAGCTTAGGAGTCACCCCTCCACCTAAGCAATGCGGAACCAGAAAAATCAGCACAAAAGAGAAGAAGTTATAGAATGAAATTATTGCATCCCCACCCCCCACCCCCAGATTGTTTTGGAAAACACAGACAACCACAACTTGCTGAAGCAGCAATTCGCCAGAAAAAAAGCTCTCTAGAAACCAGCATGGGGGCAGAAAATGCTGACTTGCAGTGGACTCATTGCTAGAGTCTCAATGGGGACCGATGTGAGTCTTGAAAATTATAAGGGACTCACTAAGTGGGGACGCTTCTGTTAGCATGACCTGCAGGAGTGCCATCTCATGGTAAACAGCAGAGTCCAATTTTGCAGTGCTCTCGGCAAGTGGAGAGCAAAAGCGACCATCCTGCAGCACGCCACGGCTCTCTGTCTTCACAGGTCTGCTCTTAGAGGAAGCTCCTTATGCAGTGCCCAACTGAGCTGCCCAAGCAAAGGACTCAAGGCAGGCTGCTCTAACCTCCACGTGGGAGACGCAAGATGCGCGGCTCCAGCCCGCACTCTGGCCTTCCCCTTGGGAGTAGGGAAATGCCCAGGGCCGGTCAGCTTTGGCTGTCCTGACTCACTGAAGGTCAGGGCTTGGAATCACTTACGAAGGCTGCGGAACAGAGCATAGGCGTAGTGAGAGATGGGCTTATGCATAGGGCTAGATTGCTTACACACACACACACACACACACACACACACACCTAACCACTACAACAGTAAGTGCCCATTTCCAGCAGTTCTTTTTACCTAGTACATTATGTTCAGCTTTAACAACAACAATAAATCGCAAGGCGTATTACAAAGCAAATGCACTCTGAAGAGACGGAACCAGCCTTGGCAGGATGGTTTGGAACTGCCCGAGCAGGCACTGAAGACAACTCTGATTAATATGCTAAGGGCTCTCGTGGGTAACAGAGAGAGAGCAGCGCAGGCCTAGATGCACAGTGCGGGCGGTGCAGTGGAAATCTCGAGAAAGAACCACGCAAAAGCCGAGAGATTAAAAACAGGACAGAGCAAAACACTGTCATAGAAATGAATAGTGCCCGTGATGGGCTTATTAATAAACTGGACACAGCTGAGGAAAACTCCTGACCTCTAGTCCTAAAGAGCCAAGCAAATAAGGACCAAAACAAAAACAAAAGCACAACAACAACACACAGGACAGCCAGTAAATGTGGAACAGCTACAAAACATGCAATGCAGCGGTGCCTGAGTTCCTAAGGGTTTTTGTTTGAAAATTGTTTGGTTCACAAACAGAAACATTTGGTAAAATTTTATTTTTGTTTATGAACTCTTCATGCGGTGATGAACATAACTGTGAGCATCTTCCCCCCCGACCCCGAAAGCAGCATGATCACGCTTTGCAGGACACAGAGTGAATCAAGTTTGTGAACGTAGGCACCACTGCATCTGACGAGATTGGGCACGCTCAGGGAGGTACGGCCGTAGACGAGGCACCACTGTATCTGCATAATGAAGCACCAGAAAGCGAAAAAGGAGCACAGGCAATACCTTAAGCGGTATTGACTTAATAATTTTCCAAATTAATATCAGCTATCAACTACAGATCCTAGACACTCAGAGCAACCAGGCAGGATAAATCTCTACAAAAAATAAAATAACCACACAAAATAATCATACTCATACTTTAAAAAAGGAAACAATACTGCAAGAAGCAAAAGGGGAAAATGCCTTATTTTTAGAGGAACAAAGAACCACATCCAATTTCTCCATATAAGGAAGAAGAAGGCGAAGAAAGGAAGTGGAGTGAAACACTTGAAATGTTGAAGAACACAAATACCACTGAGTTAGAATTCTGCATCCTTTGAAATTATCCCTTAAAACCTAGAGAGAAATTAAGGCTTTCTGAGAAAGACAAAAGTGGGGATCACACGCTGCCTGTGCGCCTTCCTTGAGCGCGATGTTACCAGAATTTCTTTGGAGGGAAAAATTGCACAGGTCGGAAATGCATATACAAAAGTGGAGCATCAGCAGCAAGTGAAGCTAGAATAAAAGTGTTTTAATCTTTATTCACAATTGATCTAACAGATGACAATTTACTCAAAATTACAGCCAGAATGTGTTCGATTATGCACATATCTATCGTGCTGTGCGAACATGAGGTGAGTGACCAAGTGGACACAAGGGAAGAACACAAGCTATCTTCCTATTACAAGGCACTCGTGCTGTTCACGGAGCGGTGTGTTGTCATGTGACGTGGGCGTGGCCTTGCTATACCCGCGTGCTGTATACTCTTTAGCAACCACTTACAAAAGTAAAAATAAAGTATAACTGGTGTACTAATAAACGAAGGACAGCAGCTTCATATAAGATGCCTAAATAAAACCACAATAGATGAAGGAGAGTAAAAATATGTTTAAAAAGGCACAAAGAACGAGGGCAACGAATGATACGCAATGACAAGTAGCACAGGCGTCACTGCACTTCTAGCCGTCACCTCTTGTTCATCAATGGCCTAAACACACCAATTAAAAGACTCTGTTAGACTACATGTTTGTTTGTTTGTTTTCTACAGGGTCTCACAATCACAGTGATCCTCCTGTGTCCTGCCTCCCAAATGCTAGGATTACAGGCACATGCCACCATGCCTGGACTCCATAGCTGGCTCAGCGGGCTTAGGGAGGGGCCGGCACAGCAGGCGGCGCCAGGAACTGAACCCTAGCCCCTGCACTTCCCCTGCGCTCCGCTTTTATATATGCGGTATATGCATTTCTGACCTGTGCAATTTTTCCCTCCAAAGAAATTCTGGTAACATCGCATTCAAGGAAGGCGCATGGGCAGCCTGTGATCCCCACTTTTGCCTTTCTCAGAAAACCTTTATTTCTCTCTAGGTTTTAAGGGATAATTTCGAAGGATGCAGAATTCTACCTCAGTGGTGTTTGTGTCCTCTCAACACGTTAAGTGTTTCACTCCACTTCCTTTCTTCGCCTTCTTCTTCCTTATATGGAGAAATTGGATGTGGTTCTTTGTTCCTCTAAAAATAAAGCATTTTTCCCTTTTGCTTCTTGCAGTATTGTTTCCTTTTTTAAAATCTGAGTATGATTATTTTGTGTGGTTATTTTGGTTGTTGTAGAGGCAAGCGCTTAATCCGCTGAGCTATACCGCCGGCCCTTAGACTACGTGTTATGCTGCCTGCTGTTTGCAGAAAACCTACTGTAGATATAAAGAAACACTGAAATTAAGAGTCATGAATGCAAAAGATATGCTGCGGCGGCTAATGGTAATCAACAGGAAGTGCGAGTAGCCACGGCATTTCCAAATAGAATTTAGGCAAGGCAAGCAATAGCCAAACCACACAGAAACATTATGAAAATGAAATCTACGGACTAATCTTTCCCATGAACATAAATGTAAACATCCTCTACGAAATGTGAGCAGCAATGCATGCAAAGACTGTCACTACTGTCACAGGAGACTCGTGTCAGCTGTCCAAGGGCTGAATTCAACATCCTGAAGTTAGCTGCGGTGAGCCATCACATCACCAAACTGCGGAGGAAAGAGGCCTCGGTCGCAAATGCAGGAGAAGCACTTGGAAAACTCTCAAACGCATTTAGGAGAAAAACCTTTTGCCGCTGTGTAGTAAAGTGGAATTTCCTCGATTTGATAACTAGTATTTACAAAAAGCTTGTGTGTGACGTCATACTTAGTGGCGGCAGAGTGGGAGCTTTTCCATGAAGTCCAGGAGTAAGGCGAGGGCGCTTCATCTCACTATTCCTGGTTGGCATCTTACTGGAATTCTAGCTAACGCAACAAGACCAGCAAGGGAATAAAAGCACTCATTCACTTGGGGAAGGAAGAAAGCAACATGACGTGGAGACACATATTTCAAGGTTGCGGTTGTCACTCAGTCGACCAGTGCTCACCTGGAATGATGAAGCCGCTGAGCCTGGCACCCCACAGCAAACAAAAACAACAGCAACAACAAAACAGCCCAAACCCAAATAAAACAAGAATCCTACTGGAACCAAGGCACGACTGTAGCGCTGTTATAAGACACAATTCAATAGACAAAATTCAACCGTTTTTCAGCATATCATCACTGCGTAAGTGGCATCTGAAGTGAAAAACTCATTCACTTTAAATTAGCAACCTCTCAAGAAGAAACACTGAGGTATCAATTTAGCTAAATATATATATATATATAGTCCATATATATATATGGACTGAAACCTCTACAAACTGTGCGCCAAGTAAACCTCTCCTCAGGGCTTCCTGTCAGCAAGGAGAGAAGTAACCAAGACAATTCAAAGGACCATCCATTAAATTCCCAGGGAGTTATTTTACGATTGATATTTTGGTAGACCGATTCTAAATCTTATGAGGAGGCAAACAGCTCACTCAACTTTGAGGGAGAACAGCCAATTTGTAAGACTACATCACAGCGCTAGAAAGCCATGGGAAGACAACAATGTTGGTGAAAGAATAGACAAATAAATGAATATGACTGAAAGGAGAACTCCAAAATATACCCACACACATATGTTCAGTTGGTCTTTGACAAAGCTGCAAAGGAAATCATAAAGGCCCAGAGGATCTTGCTAACAAATGATATCGGAGCAAGTCAACATAGACCTATATGAAAATGAATATGGACCCAGGGCTTACTTCTTCACACAAACAGGCACTCAAAGTAGATCACGGACCAAAAATGAAAAGCAACACTGTAACAATAATAGAAACAGTAGCAATAACAACTAGCTTGTCTTGGATGTAGTGATGACTGCTTAGGTGTTGCAGCAAATCCGTAATCTGTGAGAGAAGAAAGGGTAAGAGAGATTCTATCAAGATTAAAATTTTCTTCTCTGTGAAAGACACAATGAGGAGAATGACAAGGTAAGCCACAGACTAAAAAGAATATTTGTGAGATGTGTATCTAATAAAGGAGTGTTTTCTGAATATACAAAGATTTCTTGGAACTCAGCAAGAAGAAAATGAATAGCAGAATAAAAACGTGGGCAAAAGATCTTACCAGAAAGCTGAAAAAGTTCTTAGAGCATGTGCCATTCAGAGGACACAACCTTTAAAAATACGGCACCGTTGTATACCTACTAGAATAGCTTACGTCTCGAGCCTGCCAAGCCCAAGTGCTGACAGCTGGGCAGATGAAAAGAAACCCTGACTCGTTGCTGGCGAAATGCTGCATGGCACAGGCACTTCGGAAAACATCTTCATAGTCTCTCTGAAAGCTAAACACATCTTGTTATATGACCCAGTAGTTGCGCCTTTAGGTTTTCACTCAACGAGGCAGCAGCCAGGGACCCCATGGCTGGCTACCTGCCCCCAGACACCTGCAGCAGCTTCTCGGCTGGGCCTTGGAGAGCCAGCGTGCCCTTCAGGAGGCGAACAGAAAAGTGAGCTGCGCCACTCTGTCGCAAGACTGTGCTCAGCCCCAGAGAAGAGTTGAATGGAAAGAGATGGAGGAAATCTGATGCATCTCAGCCAGGGAGAGAAGCTGGTCTGGAAAGGCCAGGTGCTGCGTGACTCCAGCATGGCATGGAACGGGCCAGGCTGTCTTGTTGGTAGGGGTTGGAGTGCAGGGAGCGCCAGAAGGCAGAGCCAAGAAGAGCTCTAGAGCAGCGAGGGCCCACTGGGTCAGCCGGTGGTGTGCCGGTGGGACGCACACTGCCACGTTGCTGAAGGACGAGCAGTACCAAGCATGTGGACCAGCGCAATCCGTGGACTTGGGCTGACAGTGACGTGCTGCTGCAGGCTCATCAGCTGTCAGCAGCACACCTCTCTGGGGGGACTGCAATGCTGCAATGGCAAGGAAAGCTCTCCACGCTTGGGCCGGAAGTACCCGAAAGAGCTCCCTTCCTGTAGCCATCCTTTTTTGGTTTTGTTGTACAGGAGGTTGAACCTGGGACCTTTGCACTGAGCTATACCCCAGCTCATTTTTCTTCTAGACAGGGTCTCACTGAGTAGCTAAATTGTGCAGGTTGGGCTCAGGCTTGTGATCCTCCTGCCTCAGCCTCCCGGAGTGCTGGGCTTGCAGGCTTGTGTCACCATGTTATCTGAAAGAGAAAAAATGGAAAGAGAAAACCCTGTGGAGTAGGACAGTGGAGAACTTGGAGCACAGGTCAGTGAGCTGGAGGCAGGGAGGGAGGAGCCGAACGCCCACTTCCAGGCTTCCCACAGAATCACCAGAGGTGAGAGAGTGTGCATAGTTTTCTTAATTTAATTTTACAGCTAGTGACAGTGTACTTATGCATCCTTTAAGGAACTTCTTCACAGGGAAGCCTGCAGGGGCTGTGCCTAACAGCGGGGCATTGAGATCACAGGCCTAACACTGAGCATGTGGAGCAGGAGAGGCAGGACGTTGTGGACAAGAATGCGATCCTGGAGGGCAGAAAACCGAAGGCCAGAAAGCGCGCAAGCAGTTAGGACAACTAACTGGAAAACATATATTTTTGACAAAGCACAAACAAAGCTGTCTTTCCTAGAGAAAATTTGGGGGAGCATTACTATCCTTTAACCAAGAAGCTTCCATCCATCCATCAAATATATTTTACTCACACAACTTACTCACCTACGTAATTGGATCAATCCACTAATACCCATAAGTGGATTGATCTATTGATGAGTCCATAGCTGGACACACTGCTGGGAGGTTGGACATTGCCTCAGTTACTTTTTTCTCATTGCTGGGACAAAATGCCTGACACTCAAAGTTAAGGAAGGAAAGGTTTATTTAGCTCAGAAGTTGTGGAAGTTTCAGCCCATATTCAACTGGCTCCAAGGTGGAATGGCACAGGGCAGAGGGCAGCCGTTAATGGTGGTGGAAAACACCAGAACAGCAAGAGCCAAAGGGGAGCAGCGGCGGCAGCAGAGAGTGGGTCTCTCTCCCTTCCTTGCATTGCATTCAGGCTGCCTACGGGGGTGTTGCTGACACCAGCAACCCCAGCAGCACTCACACCCATAATCTCAGCATTTGGCTATGGATTAATTGCGAAGTCTATAGATCCATCCCAATAGCTACATGAGGCTTTGGGGGGACAGTTAGACGTAAACCGTAGCAGACATGGTCCGAAGAGTGGGGTTCCTGGGCTCTGACCTGGAGGGGGTCCTCTGCCTCCTGCTCCCCGCTTCTCTCTGTAGCCTGACCCCTGTAGACCCAGCAGTGTTCCCTCATAGTGCCTTACTTCTGTGCCATTTTTGCCTTGGAGCCATGGACCACGCTCACTAAAACCGAATCAGGACGAATCCCTTCTCCTTTACGTTGCAGGTGTTGGGTAGTTTGTCCCAATAACAGGAAAGAGCCTGGGACCAGTCAGGAAGACAACTCAAGGATCTGAGATACTTCTTTGGTAGTAAAATAGAATCTGGCAAGTGACGTCTCTGTTGCATTTCATAACAAAGCCAGCTTACACCAACTGAGCACTCGCAATGTGTCAGGAAAGGCATTTTCCGTGTATGGTACCAGGCCATTTATAGAGGCTGAAGCCGAGCTGTTGAGAGGGAAGTGAGTGGTAGCCTGATGGGGGGAGGACCATCAGCAGGGCAGGGCTCTGAGCCAGGAGCTCAGATGCCACGGTCGGGCTTTCACCCTGCGCTGCACGGGTTACCACGCGCAACTCCATCACCAAGGTGGAAAGAGCTGGAGAGTTCCCCAAGGACTTCTGCGTCATGTTCCATAAAGTTGATTTTCATGACCATCAAACGACCCTCTATGAAACAGAATCTTGCAAATGCTATGGCATCATGCGGGTTCCAAAGTGCCAGCAAAGAAGAAGAGTTGTGCAAAGGGTCCTTCAACCTTGTATGAATAAAAGTTATCATCTTGACCCCAAAGAAAATCCCCTCTAAGCACTCACAGGGAAGTGGCTCCGAGCCAGCGACTGTTGAAAATACCCTCTAAGCTGGCTCACACCTCCCAGGAAGGATGTCTACTCTCACCTTCTGTCTAAAAAGTGGACCTCATTCTAAGCACTCAGATGGCTTAGTGTAGAAACAGGAAAACTTAAGGAAGGTGACAGATTGGCCTACTCAGTTTCCTTGAGAACAAGTGAAGAGGGGGGGAAGCTTAGATGTTTCCTTTAGTCCCCATGGAGACAGCGTCCTCCGTGGGTCTTGGAAACAAGCACACTCATGCTGGAAGTGTGTGGCTGTCACTGAGGGAAACACGTACAATGGCCGGGGAGCAGGAGCACAAGCACAAGGCCAAAAACCCTGGAAGATCCACCAGCCACCTTGAATGTGGGAAGGAGGTCGGCTTAGGGCTCCGAGCCTCGCACCCTCCTGTCACTCTCTCAGGTCTGCTCAGCCCTGCCCTGGGCTGATAAGAGCACTGAGCGGGTGTCAGAGCATGACAGAGCCAGCTGAGTTGTACCTCAGTCCTTGCCTGACAGGTGCAAGCACGGCTATTTTCCCTTGCACCTGGCTGGCACGTTGGTCTTTTTCTGACCTCAAGGGCACGTGTTCTGGGCCTCCTCCTCCCGGACTGGGTGACAGCTCTTCAGGAGACACATACCTAAGTGTGAGGTGATGAGGCATGAGGACTCATGTGAAGCACAGCTTTTAAAATAGGTGTGATGACCTCATACAGCAGCCATGTTCCAGGCTGGGCTGGAAAATATTTCTCGAGGGAACGAGAGCTAAAGGCAGCAATCCCCAGCCGAGGGCTGTGTGCCAGAGCAGGCGAGGCGCCGGGCAGGGGAGGCTTCTGCTCTGCCACTCTCTTTCCATGAGGCAGGAGCTCTGGAACACGAGCGCAGGGCCGGAATCATGCAGTAGAAACACAGTTGCCTAAAGATGCCAGAGGCTAGGAAGGCTCTTGGGTGGTAATCTGGAGATGCCTCTTCGCGTTCATTGGTCCTCTGCCTCCGGAATCTTCAACCTATTTATCTCAGGTCGTGCTAGGCGCTCGCTGTTCTCAGGACAGTGGAGCTCTGGTGGCCTCCCACGCTCCTTCCTGCGCCACCCAGCGGCCCTCAGCTCGCAGGACGGTGCTTGAGGAGGCGCAGTTCACACCCGAGCTCCAACAGCAGGTGTCAGCACTGGCCCGGCTCATTTCCCATTTCGCGGAACTGCTGTGACAAAGGCAGGGATCAGCGGCAGCATTTCAAGGACGAGAAATACCTGAAATGTTATTTCTAACGAAGATGGACCACTACACCTGTACAGCCAGCACTCCGGAGGCCGAAGCAAGAGGGTCGGAGTTTGTGGGCGGCCTGGGCTACGCAGTGCGTTGAAGTCCAGCCTGGACTCCAGCAATGCCCTGTTTCAAAACACGCATACTAACAGCACACCAAAGAAGTGGGGGAGGGGAGAGGAAGAGAGGGCGGGAGGGAGGGGGAGAGAGAGAGAGAGAGAGAGAGAGAGAGAGAGAGAGAGAGAGCCAACTAGTAAACCCTAAAAATCCCGATTTCATTTTGGAAATAAGAGGTAGGAGAAGATGCACACAATTCTATAAACACTGGAATGTCAATAAAAATCTGGCCAACTTGTAGATATTTTTTCCTCCTCATCCAACTCACAGAAAAAAAACTATTATAATATTTCTCAAGAAAATAATAGTGCTTAAGGCTTAAGAAAGAAAATTCCTGTTTCGTTTTACGAAGTTTAGGCCTCTAGGGCTGACAGTAAGGTTAGGCTTTGTACCAGCGCACCGTTCTTCAGAACAGGCTTGGGGGACCCCAGCCCCACCTCCCCATCAACAAACCAAAGCGGCACCCGTGGAATAACCGGCCTCCCCGGTGGGCGCGGCATTAGCACCCAGCGCTGAGCTCACACTAACCTGCATGTGGGTGCTGTGCGCAAAACGGCGTGGGGACAACGCAGGGCGACACGCACACTGCGGCGTGCTAGGGTGCAGAACAGTCGCTCTCCTCCTAAGACCCCCTGGGCCTACCCGTCCATCCCTCCTCCTCCCCTAATCTCTGCCAGTCCCTGGACTTCAGGCCGTTTCACGTAGGTGACATTTCTCGACAGCCTCTGTGTCTATCTGACCCACTTAGTAACATACTTCTGATTTCTTTCTGAGGCTTCTCATGTTCTTCGTTTCATTTATTTCTTTTTAGTGCTGAATAAGGTTTCGTCGCCCGGCTATACCCAGCTTATCCACTTGTGCACCGCAGGGTGTGAGTCTCCAACACGCGTGGGGCAGTGCAAGGGCGGGATATCTGGAAAGTATAAATAGGTCCAGTTTTGTTACAAGCTAACAAACTCGTTCGGTTTTTCAGCACAGCGACGTGACAGGAAAGATACGCGAGGCCCTTATTACCCGCGCAGCAAAGACCAGAGCGAAGGAGAGCAGCATGGAGCTTCCCAGGCTGGGCCTGCAAAACCAAGGCTTATATAGGGCTAGGATGGAGGCGGGGCCGAGGGGCGGGGTCTGCGTGACGTAGCAGACAGTGAATGGGCTGCGCGTGGGCAGGAGGCGGGAACAAGAAAAGGGAAGTAGGGAAAGTAGGAAGCTATCGGTGGACCTGGTGGGGGTGGGGGGTTGGGGGCTGGGGGCTGGGGGTGGGGTCGGGTTGGGGGGTAGGGGATCGCGCAGCGCGTGGCCTCCAGGGGCCTGTGCCATGTAGGTCGCGCCGCAGCCACCTAGTAGAAGTTTTATTAAGGCAGGGAAAACCCTTCACTCTCCCCTAGGGCCTGTGCTCCCAGGAGCACCCCCGGCTCGCCCCGTCTTCACGCCTTTGGTGGTGCCTGCATTTTGGACTCTGGTCATTCCGATGGCTGTGTCGTGGGAACGTTGTTACTGGTTTAGTCTGCATTGTCCCGAAGCCATGTGACGCTGAGCGTTTCCTTCCTGGGCTTATCTCCCGTCTGAGGAGTCTGGGCGGGCCACCGCAGTCCGTCCGCTCCTGCTCTCATACTTCGTTTTCCTACCCTGAGCCTTGGAGGCTCTCTGTGGAGGGGTCAGTGGGGGAGGCCGCGCCCTGCCGCTCTCCGCCCTGCCCGCACCCGGCCTTGACCCCAGGCAGGGTCAGCATGGAGCCAGACAGACTCTTCCGTGAGGGAGGCAGGAAGCCAGGCAGCCGTCCCGCCTTGGACACCACGCTCTCCTCAGACTGGGGTTCCTGCTCCCCTCCAGGGCCCGAGCCCCGGTGACAGAGTTGCCTAAGATGGCATCTCCTGGAGGAGGACTTGCCGCCGCGGCGCACCCAGCCTGCAGCCCCTGTTCCCGTGCCAGCCTGCTGCTACACTGCCTGTCCTGGTGCCAAGTTGTCACCGAGCTGCTCCATCCCCCTCCCAGTCAGGGTGGCACCCCAACCGCCTCCCCGCCCCCCTAGACCTGAGCTGACGGAAGCACTCTGCTCGTAGGGAGACGGGGTCCCAGGCCCCCAGAGAGGCGACGCCTTCCTGTACCTGAGCAGTGGTGAGGCCTAGCTTCCTGGGGCATGTGAGCCCAGTCTCTGTGAGCGGAGGGGGACTGATCCCTACCACCCCTGCCCCAGGGAGTGATGCATCCCTGCGCTCGCCGTCCCTGGGAGGCCCCGACGCCCGAGGCGCTAGCTGCCCTGGCGCTGCCTCTCGGAGAGTCCTGCTGTCTCGGGTCTGGAGTTAGCAGCGCAGATGCTTCACCCGCCAGGCTCTGAGTTGCTGCCGAGGCCGACTCACTCTGGTTCCTGAACTGCAGTTTCCACTGCTCCTCAGGTCTCTGCCGTCTTTCCCGCCTGTGCTCCAGGGTCAGAGTCACTGCTACAACCTGGACTGCTATGGAACGGGGGTTCCGAATCACAGACAGCACCCGTTGGTGATCCTGTCTCAGAGAACAAAAAAATAAAGCCCAGGCAGCCTATCTCAGGGCCCCAGCTCCTGGGAGCACCTGCACCCAGCACCAGGGCAGCGCCTCACGGGTCAGGCCGGAGGTGAGACCTCACGGACCCTCTCAGCTAAGACTCCCACCGTGGGGAACATGACAGCAAGACCTCGAGTGCCCGTGACACCGAGGGCCATAGGAACATTTGTCTTGGTTACTTTTCTTGTTGCCAAGACAAAATACCTAGTAGCCGAAGTTAAAGGAGGAAAGGTTATTGCAGATGTTTTAGTTCCTGTTTGGCTGACTCCGAGGCAGATCGGACTTATGGTGAACCCCCTGTTTTCAGCCTCCCCAGCACTGGGATTACATATATGCACCACCATGCCCAGACTCTGTTGCCAGCCCTGCATGGCCCGGGGTGGGATCAAACCCTGGCTCCTGCGCTTGCGAAAGCAGATGCTTTGTCCACCGAGCTGTCTCCCTGGCCCTCAGCACCTTCTATTTTATCATGCCCTTAGTCCTAACACCACCACAAGTCAATCCCAGCATCACATCCTCGGTCCTAGCACCACGCACTCTAGATCCAACCTCTTCTGAAAAGTCCCACCAATGACAGCATGAGGTTTTAGAGGACACCTAGGTACAAGCCACGTGTTGGTCCACGCTTACGAGACTCAGAAGTAGAAGCGTGCAAACACCTGTCTGCACACCGGAGACCTGAAGGACCCAGTCAAGGGTGTGCAGCCCACAGCAATGTCCTGGGCAAGTCCACAGTACGGATCTGACCAGAAGGGCCCATGGGCCCTCCAGGAGTCTGTGCCAGTAGGGTGAAGGATCTGTGCCATGGAGGGGGGGTCTTCCCTCAACTCCAGGCGATGACATCCAGGGTGAAGATGGAAGATTGAACCTTGTTAAAAGGAAGAAAACAGCTGAAGCTCCTTTGGAGGAAAACCTCCAAAAGCAGAGTCCCTTCCTGGTTCTCGTCTTGGCCCAAGAAGTCTAAACTTATAATTCTAAAACCATATTATTGGAATTCCACCAAGTTAATTCCAATCTACCACTCCCAGTGCAACCCATGGCGATAACAAAGACACTAAGACATATACATATAATTATTGGGGAGCCAAGGAGCCCTATGTCCAGTCATAAAAGTGGCTTCTGGAACCAAGAGAGTGACCCAGGGCTGCACTCGGGCTTTGTTCATTGGCGAAGGAGGAGTGGCTTGAAAAAGAGAATTTTGGGAAGGTGAGCACTGAAGGGAATTGTGGGAAAAAGATGAGCACCGTGAGCCGGGCTAGGTAGGAGGCCTGCATTCACCTCCGCCATATTCAGAGACATACAAAGGAAGTAATTTGCATTATGCTATTGAGATAGCATCTAATATTTTGGGGGTCTGGTGCTTCAGCTCTGATGTGTAACCTTTCAAGCCCCATGAAGTCATAGCCTCTATCTCGAGGCTCGATCCCAGCTGACACCGTGGAGCAGTGGCTCTTCCTCCTGTTACGAGGGAAACACGCGTGCCATCTTTAAAAATTACCGCCAGCACCTCGGCTAGATCAATATACACTGCTTAAGGCCAATTGAAAGGATAATGAGAAGTCCTAGCCAGCTCTGTACATTTCAGTACGAGGGAATAGGATCAAGTTCAGTCAAAATGGAGACAGTCGCTCTTCTTTCAAGGAGAGCTGCTCAGGCGGCCCTCCACATTTTTAATAGGAAAACTAATCACACACAATGCTGTCCTCCCGTGCTGCTTTTATGCCAGTCCGACAATGATTCTCAGGTACATCTTTCATGCCAAGAACCACCCTGTCTTAGTTACTCTTCTCTCATTGCTGGGACAAAATACCCTACACCCAATATTAAGGAAGGAAAGCCTTGTTTAGCTCACAGTTAGTGGAGGGTTCAGTCCATACTTGGCTGGCTCAAACGCAGAGAGGCACATGGCAGAGGGAAGCAGTTCATGGAGGTAGAAGACAGCAAAGAGCCCAGGGAGGAGCAGCAGCTCAGGCAGCTAGCAGGCCTCTCTCCACTCCCTACACTGTAATGCAGATTTCCCACTCCAGGGAGGGCTTAGCCCTCACACCTGAAATCCCAGCTTTGGATCATGAATTAATCACAAACTCTAGAAACTGCCCCATGGTACCATGCAACTTTTGGGGATACCTAGACACAAACCATAACATTCCACCCCTGAGCCCCCAAAGACTCATGTATATCCCTTTATGCAAAAGGCATTTTAGTCCATCTCTAAGAGTTGCCAAAGTCCTAACCATTTCAGTACTGCTGAAAAGTCCCCTGTACAAATGAAAAGTTTAACACTTCCAACATTCAAGGCACAAGGTAAACATTGCTATTCCGAAAGGTACACGCATCAGATTACCAAACATTGTAACCAAAACAAGGCCAAAACTGAGCTGGGCAAACAATAAATCCTGTCATTCCATGTGGAACATCCAAAGTAATCTGTGGCAAACTGCGAGCTCCATGTGGCGCCACCTCTGTGGCACTGCTGCTGGTTATAGCTCTCATGGCGTCTCTCTCAAGCCTGCTTTGTTCCTTCCTTCCAACTTTCCTTAGATGATCCATGTTCCTGGCTTTTCCAAACTTCTGGGGTTTTCACTGTACTTTAGTCTTCTCACTCTCTGCTTCATACACCACCCTCCCAGGGGCACGCTGCCTGGCCTCCCAGGCTTTCTGAAATCTAAGTGGGAGCCTTCTTAACCTCAGGGCTCTTGCATTCTGCAAGCACATAAAATCAATGCCATGTGGATGATGCCAAGGTCTGCTGCCAGCTGGAACAGTAGCCAGGTTTTCTTCTCTCTTAGCTGTGAGGGGTTGAATGCATGGATTTCTGAGTGCTCTGAACCTGATTTTGAGGAATAAATTCTCTACACCACCACCATTCTGGAACCTGGTGCTCTGCAGCTTTTTTCTCCAAGCAAAGTCTTTCACTTTTGCAGTTTTGCGCTGTGAAGGGTGGAGTCCTGCTGTCCCTTGTGATGCCTTGGGCCATCTTTTCTGTTCTCCTATTCCTTCTCAGCAACGGAAATCCCTTCAGCTCTATCTCTGCAGACCACAGCTTTATTGGTGCTTTCTTTCTGGCCAACCTCACATCATTTGCAATCATCCTGCTGGGATCTTTGCTTTTAATTCTCAACATAAATCTGAATAATGGGGCCTGGGGAGATAGCTCAGTGGTTTAAGCACCTGCCTGGCAACTGCAAGATCCTGAGTTCCCTAGTAACAAAAAAAATCTGAATGAAAGCCCCCAATAGCCATGCCACTACCCCAACACTCAACTGCCTTGAAATTTCTTCTGCCAGGTTAATCAGTCTTCTGTGCTTAATCTCACACTCAGGCAAAGTCTCTGGACATGAGCCCAATGCAGACAAACTTTCTACCAAGCCATGACATACATGGTCCTGAGTCCTGCAACAAATGCAGTCCTTTTTCCAGAAGAAACCTCCTTAGCCTGGTTGTTACAGGCAGGATTTCTGTCGCCATTCTGCTGTTCTGAGCTCTGACCATAATGTCCCATATAGAACAAGCAAAGACATTCCAGTGCTTCTCTTGTAGGCAACATCTCCAAATCCTTCCTATCTCTTCCCATTAGCCATTCCCAAAGGCTCTTGAATGACACAGTCAGGTATGTAGACACTGCGGTAACCCCACTGAACTCATACCAAATTCTATCTTTGTTATTCTTCCCTCATTGCTCGTACAAAATACCCAACACCCCAAACTAAGGATGAAGAAGTTTATTTAGATCCTAGTTAGTGGAGGTTTCAGTCCATACTCAGTTGCCTCCAAGGCAGAGTGGCACATGGCAGAGGGCAGCAGTTCATGGCAGCAGAAAACAGCAAAGAGGCAAGGGAAGACCCACAGCTGAGACAGCTAGCAGGCCTCTCTGCCCTTCTCACATTGGTATTCAGATTATCCGTCCCAGGGCAGGTGTAGCTCACACCCATAATCCTCGCACTGGATCAAGAATTAATCACAAGCTCTCAAAGCTGCCCCATAACTGCATGAGCTTTTGGGGGACACCTAGATGCAACCACAAGACACACTGACTCAGTTCAGCTGGGCATTCCACTCAAATTGACTGTAATTAATCTACCACATGCCATAAAGAATTTACTGCCATTTGAGCAGATTCTTCTCCCTTTCACAGTAGCTATTCTACCTTTTAGATTTTATTTACTCTTTTAAGTTCTAGTGGAACAAGATTTACTCTTTTAGGCACTAGTGGAACAATACAATGTTTGCACATCTGATTTACTTCACTTAAAAATATGGTCTCTAGTTG
>PVKN010008086.1:0-25629 GCA_004027915.1 Capromys pilorides
TATCTATCTATCTGTCTATCTATCTATCAATACAGGTAGAATTTTGTTTAATTCTCTTTCAGCTGTAATATGTAACACTGAGGGACCTGTAGGGTTGATGAGGAGGGAGGAGAAATAAAACTATAGGGCAGGACTTACTCAGCACAGCTGACAGGAGAGACTCTTCTGGTCCCTCTCTGCCTTATACGCTTCTTGTCCAGAAGTCATCTTTTCAATATTGCAAGCAAACTTTGCTTCACACCGCTTTCTCTATGAGCTCCTCTTCCTGTGCCCCTGCTCTGACTTCCTTCTGACTCCTTGAGGCCCACAGAGTCTGTCCCATGACACCAGTGGGGTGGTAGAGAGGAGGCCCTGGAGAAGTCTCACACCCTGCCTTGGATCTCCAGACTCCATCAGAGACTGATTTCATAGCAACAATCATCAGTTCATTTCTCATGTCATGGATAATATCCAGATGAATGACAGTTTTAATTCAACCCAATAAATGCAGCACAGCAAGAAGATGCCAAGGCAATGGAGTACTGGAGGCCATGGAAGGCCTTGGCCACCCCTTTGCCCATTCAACACCCTAGGGCAATCCTGTCTCCTCCACCCTAAGGGAAGTACAAATAAGAATGACGAAGGCTCAGCAGATGTCCAAGGTTCCAAGCCTGAGCTTTGGCACACAATTCTGGCATGAACCTGCAGATCTTGCAGACTGGATTTCAGGATTGCACAGTCCGCAGGGTGCATATCCTGTAGTCTGGTTGGCTGAGAAATGGCTCACCTCCTCTCAGTCACATCCAGAGATACAATGAGAGAGGGCCGATGCTGGGTGAACATTTTTTAAATCCTGAGATCCCATCTCACCCCAGAAAAAATGGCTAACATCAAGACACCAGTCAACATTAAGTGCTTGAGGGCCTGAAGAGGAAAAGGAACACTTCTCCACTATTTGTGGGAGTGCAGACTGGTACAAACACTATGGAAACCAGTGTGAAGATTCCTTAGAAAGCTGAGATTGGAGATCCCATTCAAGCCAGCTATTCTCCTCCTAGGTATTTTTTCAGAAGAACTGAAAACCTCATAGCACAGTGATATATGTGCACCCATGCTTATAGCAATGCAATTTGTCATATCTAAATACTAAAAACAACACAGATAGTAGTCAACTGAAGAATGGATAAGGAAGATTTGGTATTTTTACACAATAGAGTATAATTCATCTATAAAAGAGGATAAAATTGAGTCTTTTGTGGGTAAATGGATGCAGGTAGAGAACATACTCTAAAGTGAAATAAATTAAACTCACATGTGCAAACATCATATTGTCTCCTTAGTGTGAGAATCTGAAAGAGAAAAATGAAATCTGAAGGGTATGATAGATAGTGATAAAAGGGAATGAGCTTATTCAAGAAGAAGGAGTTACTGTGTTGAAGAGAAGGACAGGAGAGGGAATGGGGGAAGGAGATTTATCTATCTATGTAAGTAGGATGGTTTGGACAACTGCACCATGCATTTTTGCTGGGGTACGGAAAGAAGCAGTTAATGCTTTAGTTTGTTTTGTCTCTTATTTTCAATTGTTGGGGGCTTGCAGGTTAACTCAGTTGTTTAAATGCTTGCTTGGATAAATTGAATCAGGCACAGGGGATGGTGATCTGATCCCCAGCTCCACATGCCCTACCAGGTCTACCTTTATGGCAGCCTGAGCCAGAAAAAAAAAAAAAAAAAGAATCCTGTAATTTTCAATTATTTCTCTTTTTTGTTTTCTTAATTTCTTATACATTTCTGCTGTTTTTCTTTCTTCTTTCAATTTTACATGCATATATCTGGTAATATGAATAATTGGTTGGGAGACAATACTATGTGTTACAGCAAATACTGTGAAATTCATATTACTTGTTAAGTGAAAATCTGTATCACTTGCAATTTTCTCTGTTTTAATTCTAATTTGTACTCTCTTTAAAAATAAAAAGAATAAAATAAACCCACAAGCCTGCTGTACCTCTCCTCTCTTCCCCTGGGTCCCACAGCCCTTTTTGCCCAATTGTGCAGCCCTCCTCTATCTGCTGGCAAAAACTCGCGCATCCTGAGCACACCTCCCCTTAACTTCAGTAAGTGTAGCTGCTTTCCCTTTACCATCAGGTGAACGAACACTTGCAGTTCCTAGCTCCAGGCATACAGAAGTCTGGGATCTATCTCTTGAACCCACTACAGACAAAGTTTATTTATTTATTCATTTTTACAAAGTTCAAAGGGGATTTTGCAATGAACCTACTTAGTTGCAGCATTATTCAAAATAGCAATTTAGGGCCAGCCAAATAGCTCAGCAGATTAAAGCACCTGCCTAGGTAGATGCAGTGGCCAGGGTTCGATCCCCAGTGTGCTGTGCCAGCCCTGCCCCCTGAGGTGCACTGAGACTGCCATTGAAACTGGTCATAATGGTGCACTTCTGTAATTCCAGCTCTTGGCAGGCTGAGCACAGGTGGATCACTATGAGTCTAATCTACATAGTAAGATGCTGTACTAAAAAAGAAAAAAATTAGAAATCTAAACATCCACAGAATGGCACTGGATAGAGAAAGTGTGTTATGTCCATAAAATACAATATCATTTAGCTCATATTGTCCATTTGGGGCTTATGGATCAGTAGAGAACATTATACTCAGTGAGAGAGGCTAGAGAGATAGCTCAGCAGTCTAAGTGCCTGCCTGCAAGCACAAGGACTCAGGTTCGATCCCTGGTACCACATATCTGTAATCCCAGTGCTACGGAGGCTAAGACAGGAAGATCATTATGAGTCCAAGCTGTGTAGAGAGATGCTGTACCAAATAAATAAATGAATTTTTAAAAAAATATAAAAGGAGATATACTACATGATACCAGTTATAAGATACATCTTAGCAAAGGTGGTTGTCAGAGGTTGTGCCATAGCAATGCCAGACCTCTCGGTCAAAGGATACAAAGCTTTGCCTGAATAAGAGCAGTAAGTCCCAAACATCTACTGTACATCACAGTGCCTATTACCCAGACTATTGTGTCATATACTTTAAAAATTGCCAAGAAAACAGCTTTGAGGTTAAGTTTTCTTATCACAATGATAAAAAATAAAGAAAGAGAAAAGGAAGAAACTTTTGGAGGTGAGGACTGGTCAAAGGCATAAATTTTGGCAAAACTGGTTTCATAGGTATACATTCATGTCCAAACTCACCAAGTGGCATATGCTGAGTATGGACAGCTTTACATAAGTTGGTCATACCTTGATAAAAGTGCTTTAAAATATGAAAATGAATTTAGCTTTGTTTACTATTGTTGAAATATAGTGCTGTCATAGTATTTTTTTCAAATTCACTAATATTAGACAAATGCAAATTAAAGTGTGCTATATGACTTACTATGCTCATCTAAATCCCTAGGGCCAGTGGCCTGTAAGTGGCAGTTGTTGTAAGGCTTGTTTTGTCCCAAATACCTGTCAATGTCTGAACTACAGGAATACTATACCACAATGTAGTACACATTTGCATTTCATTCACTGGGGATGGTTAGAGAATGCCTTGGGTCACCTGACAGTTTTCTGCACCCTGTACATTTTGATAATTTTCCAGGATGCCACTGACAGCCATCAGTAGCCCAGCACTGCTCATGAGCTCATCCATTCTTATCTATAAAACAACAGAGATCAAAACAGAATCAGGGTGAAAAACAAGCTAAAATGATTATAGGAAGGAACAGGGACTCTGACAATGTTTTTCACCAGGACAACAATGTGTGGGGGAGGGCACCCTGGCAAGTCATCTCCCCAGGGCCCAGATAAAGGGAGCATGTTGAAAATGTGATGATGAGAAGATTTACTTTGTCATTACTGTCTCTGCTGTGACACATCCTCAAAGAAATAATGACAATGCTGACAAATGCTCCTGCAGTCACACTGTCTTCCATTTCCAAGGGGCCATTTCTGAGCTGCCATGGTATCTGTCCCCACCCCAGTTAATGACACAGATGTCTATATCCACATTCACCTGTGTTTAGAAACATAAGGTTCATTATGAGAACAGAACCTTGAGCCCCAACTAACCATTCCTCAGGGCAAAACAATTGCCACATACATAGCTACAGAGCTGGCCAGCCCCCGAGTTAACTTCCTTGATGGCAGATACATTCTTGGGCTTCAAAATTCTAAACCTGCAGGAGCAAATTATAGGCTTAGGGGATTTATTTCTTATTACGTGAGGAATGCATGAGTGTCAATTCTTTCCCACTAGTGATGGATAAACAATGGCTTTCACTTAAAACACAAATATCTCACCTAGCAGAAAGTACAGGATAGGGAGCAGAAATAGGTGTCCAGGTGATTCTCAAAGGAGTATGAGAAACACAGGGGTCTACTTTCTTACAAAGCAAAAGTGAATTCTTTTTTATTTCTTAAACATGTAGCTTGAGAGTTATGCAAAATTTTCAACATTTAATTTGTAGCAGGCATTGCAGCTATTCTTGAGGATTTTTTTAAAAATGTGGCAAAAAAAAAAAAAAATTGTTTCCTAATCCATTTTACTTGTCTCCTTCTGCTGTCCTTAAGTTAGGGTGGGCTTTTGGGCTATTAGAAATTGTGGTTCATAGTGATGGGATAGTTTGTAATACAATCTCTTGACAAGACACAGAGGCCTGAAAAGCTAGGCATAGATCGAAGTGAGGGTTAGTGTCCAAATTCTATGGCACTGGGTTGAATATTTGTTCTCTTTATCAATGCAGCAAGATATATTGATTGCCTGTAGCTAGAAAAGCCCTGCTTTTATTTGGGGGGCAGACAGTCTACAAATAAATAAAATAGAACATATCAGTTATAAATATGGTGAAGATAATATGACAGGGTGATATGACCAGTGGAACAGCAATCTATTGCAGCTAGGAAGAGCTTCTTTGAGGAAATGGCATTGAAGCTGAAACTAAACGGCCCACAGTATCCAGACATAGAAAGATCCAAGAGCTGATCATGCAAAGTCATTGTCATATTGAAGTTGATGTTGGACAGACAGTAGAATCTAGTGGGGCTACTAGACTCTGAGGTGGAATTTGCATTTTAATTGATATCTGTGATTCTCAAACTTTTGTGCTTGTTAGATACAAATTGTTGATCTTAACCTACAGATGTTTTTAGTGGTCCTGGGGTAGAGCCTTAATCTTTGTGTCAAGAATTGGCCTAGTAACCCAATGGAAATTAAAGTAATTCAATGAGAGAAATGCAAAGCATGGAGTTATTATCAATGAAACACACAATGTTCAAGAGCTTCAGGCAGCCTTGGGGATGATGTGAAGTAAAGGCAAGAGTTTTGAGAGAGGAGTTTCAAATTTAATTTCAAATTCTACTCTGTCAGACAAATTTTGACTTTGGAAGTGTCTTTGATTTGCACAAGAATGTGGGAAATCTGAGCCAGGTAATTTTAAAAGTCTCTTCCCTCTTCAAATCAAATAATACAATCCCTGAACATCAAATTTATTTTATAATGCACCTGAGTCTGAGGCAGAGAGGAGCTGCTGCCTCCTCAACAAAACAGCAAACATCCACACTTAGATTAACCTAGAATGCAACCCAACAAGAGCTGATCAGAGCATCCAGAGAGCACAACCGGACTAGATGCATCAGATGCTGTCAAAGAGGGAGGTGTAGGATCAAAAAGATGGACAGACTTGTTGACCTAAAAATTCAGAGGGCAGAGAGACTGTGAAGAGGCACCGCAGGTGTTCTAGGCACCAGTCTGAGAAGTGAAACAACAGAACTGTTCTCTTGAGGGAGCAATGAGATACAGAAAATCTCATTTGAATGAGTGATTAGTTTGAGGCATGAAAGGGAAAAGAGTTATGGTATGTTGAGCATTGGTACTTTCTCCTACATGGAAGGTAGAAAAACACATTGCTAAAGGGTACATGAGATGTAGCAAATGTTCCTGGTCCAGGTCTTTACTATGAGAATTCCATAGCTGCCAAGATAAAGCATTGGCTAGAATCCTACAGGGCCACCTTTCCTGGCTATTTTTTTTTAAACTTTATTTATTTATTTATTTATTTATTTATTTATTTATTTATTTATTTATTTATTGTATGTTTGGGTGGAATGAGACTGCAAAGTAGTATGAATAATCACTTAAACTTGAAAACAGTACAGGCTTCTCTAATGCCTTCCTGTATCGCTGAATTGGGATGGGGAACATGACTTTGTCAAGAATTTGTGACTTTGTGGCTGTGTTTCTTGTCTAAATGCATAAAGCTCCTTCTCTTGTAGTTTCAGCAAAGTCTTCTGGTGGCTGAGCTGGGCACAGTGACTTGAGCAGGCTGCACTTGGCTGGTGGAAAATTCAAAAATCACTATGCCACATGTCCAACATCAAGGGTGCTGTCAGCACAATGCTAATGACATTTGTCTTAGCCTCTAAGTCTAAAAGGCTGTCAGATTGTTTGAATGGGAAGTGTTATGACAGAAGGACTTGAGCCAAAGCAAGTCAGATAAGGCCCTGAAGAGGCTTTCATGCAAAACAAATATTTCTAAAAGCTTTCAAGAAATAAATGAGGTAATAATATCAGCACCAAAATCTTTCCAGTTTCATGGCGTTCAGGACTCCAATTTGAGCAGAGGGCAGCTGGAGCATGACCTATGGGTGCTTCTTGCGGCAAGGGAGCCTCAGGGTCCCTTGCTGTGGAAACTTGGTTCTGTTTTCGCCCATCATATGGATTTGTTCTGCCAGCTTGGCTTTGGCCTCTAACTCTACTCTAGGGCATTGGTACTTTTTCCTACATGGAAGGTAGAAAAACATTGCTAGAGGGTACATGAGATGTAGCCAATGCTCCTGGTCCAGGTCTTTACTGAGAATTTCATAGCTGCCAAGATAAAGCATTGGCTAGAATCCTACAGGGCCACCTTTCCTGGTCTTTTTTTTTTTTTTTTAACTGTATGTATGTATGTATGTATGTATGTATGTATGTATGTATGTATGTTATGGCCAGCTCAGCCTGCCCTAGGGGCAGGGCTGGCACAGCATGTGGTGCCAGGGATCCAACCGTAGTCCCTGCGGTTGCCTAAGCTTGCCTAAGCGGGTGCTTTAGATTGCTGAGCTATCTTGCCAGCCCCTTTCCTGGTCTTGGTAGCTGTACTTTTGTGCTGTCCTGAGGAATTCTTCACTGGATTAATTATTCCATTTCAGTGGTACAGGTCTCTGTAGCTCTTAGCACTATGAGGGCTACTAAGGAACAAATATTCCTTAAGGGGCTCACTCTCTTATCACAAACTGAAAACCAGCCTGGAGGATCACATGCTTATCATATAATTACACTGTAACATATAAGTTTTCCACAGTATCAGTGGAAAACTTAATGTCACTAATGAATGAATATGTTGGCTGAATACCCTAATCCAGAAAAAAAAAATACCCTAGATCTGAAATGCTCCAAAATCAGAAGCTTTCGAGCACTGACATGATGAATAATGTTACTAGTGGAAAATTTCATGCCTGACCTCATGTGGTGACAGGCCACAGCTAAAATACAGACACACTACTACCACTGTTTAAAATCATAGTCAGGACAGGTGTGCATAGGAGGATGTGAAAGGCATGTGAAAGTAAATAAAAAGAATATGAGGGCATGTAGAAATGAATACCATTATGTTTAAATTTGGGTACTCACCCCCACTATCTGTTATTGTGTTTTTGTTTGTTTGTTTTGCAGTCCCAGGGATCAAACTGCTTGCCAGGCAGGTGCTTATGCCTCTGAACTATATCTCTGGCCCTGTTGTGGTGAATATGCAAATATTTTGAAGTCCAAAACACTTCTGGTCCTAAGCATTTTTGGATAAAGAATATTTAATATATAATCATAAGTGTAGTGGTACAAAACAATACAAAGTTAGCATTGTATAGTTCTGTAGGTCAGAGGGTCAGCATGTATCTGTGTGGGCTGATGTCCAGGAGCCAGTGTGGCTATGTCCTGTCTGAAGCCCGCTGGGCGAGCATCAACTGCCCCGCCTTATCCAGTGTGCATGGTCTGTGTCCTTCCATCTGCAAGGTTAGCAGTGCTGCATCTCTTTGATCGTCGCTTCTCCAGGACACAGCTAGGAAGGTTTTTCCTGTGGTTAGATGGGGCCCACCTGGGTGAACAGCAATCACCTCCCATCTTAGAATCTTACCTCACTTGTATGGGCCAACTACCTTGTGCTGTGCAAGATGACCTGCTCAGAGGGCCAGGACTGGACTCTGTGTGCACACAGTGGGTGGGCACCAGGCCAGAGTGAGAAGAGGAGGGCCTCACTTTGCAGGGACAGCAAGACTGACACATCACCACAGGAATCCTCACTTTAGTGCAATGAGAAGGCAGGCACAGCCATGTCGGGTGGTGAGGACTGGCAAGAAGAGCAAGGAAGGCTACGAGACAGAGCCCCTTGGCACAAACTCTTGGTCGTGGTGCTGCTTATTCACGTACCCTCCTTCTCCTGCCCACACTAATGGATGCTGGGAAATTTGTACTGTAAGGTGGTTTTTGGTCATTTCTTTTATTCCAGCTTGCTATTTATGGATTCTTTCTCCTGCCTTAAGTCTCCTGCCATGCCGGAGTTTGCTGAGGAATCTCAGCTCCCCTCTTATCATCTCTAACCCTTTCATCATATTAGCTAACAGCGACTCACTTAAGGGCTTTGGAACATCCTATGAGAATGGCCTATTGTACACTGTCAATGGAGGCTTGAGAAGCCTCTGAGCCAGGTTTTTTGTTTTTTGTTTTGTTTTGTTTTGTTTTTTCTTTTTTTAATAGGGAAGTGAGGAATTTGGACTTTGTTAGACAGAGGACATTATTTTTATTTAAGTGAAAAGTGAGAACAATCCCAATAAAATACAAAATATGTCTTACAGTTTTATCCTCCTATCAGCCAAATGTTGAATGTTAGTATTATGTGGTCGACAGACAATGGAAATGGGAAGGAAAAAAATAAAAATGGAGAATTAATTCCACTCCCACAAAGAAGTTTGAATTTGAAAATAATTTCCTTATCTTGGTTTTGACTGATATACCTACACATACACATGGAATATATGGCAGGTGAGCTTTCCACATGACTAACTTCTCATAGCACTTTCTTTGTGGAGTCACTTTATATTATTCAAAAGTTGACCCTTCACTCACTAATGCAAATAGACAAAAGATTTCAGAAATATCAGTGCAACAGATCTTTCTGGGTTACTAGATTCTTTTTTACTTCTTTCATGGTAGGCATGAGAATATAGATTTGGATGTGCTACTAAACTATGTCATCATTTTTGACATTAGTAATGTGTTCAGGATCAGGGGGTACCTAGTGCATGGGGACACAAAATGCTAGTGGTTGTAACAAACAACCTCAACTCTCAGGGTTTGATGTCTCTCTCTCTCTCTCTCTCTCTCTCTCTCTCTCTCTCTCTCTGTCTCTGTCTCTGTCTCTGTCTCATTCTCTCTCTCTGTTCTTCTCTTGATCACACACACACACACACACACACACACACACACACACACACACACACCCCATTTCACAAATTCCTCTCCAGAATGTCCTCTGCTGGAGACTCAGGCATCTGGACATTTCATTTAATGGCTCCTACTTCCTGTGGGAACTCAGAGACCTTTAGCACCCTAAAGTCACCTTCCACAGTGTTTGTGCTCCACCGTTAGTGAGTGAAGAGAACATCAAGGTAGAGATTCCAAATATGGAGGACATTCACTTCACTTTCATCTGCATTTCATTGGCCAGAACTCATCACCTGACTGGGCCTAGATTCAAGAGACATTGGAAATGCAACTGAGTTAAAACTCAAGAGAACAAGGAAACTATTTGGGGACCACAAAATATTAAGTGATTCTGCCACACAGTTGGGTTAGTCAGAGACAATATACATCAAATGTGGTATTGATACAGGGAAATTCCAAATGATATAGGAGAAAAATGAAATTCCCGACCTGAAAGGGGATGAGTTCATGTTCTCTAACACTGAAGAATGAATTTTAGGAACAAACAGAGGTTATGAGCAGAATATATTTGTTGGGGGAAAGAAAGCTCCTGTCCAAGAGAGGGACAAAAAGGGGTCCTTGAGTGAGTGGTCCCCAGGAAGCTGTCACTTCCAGGAACTTTTATAGAGTAAAACCATGTGGTGAGGCAGGTCTAAGGTGGTGGAGAACATGGAACTCACTTAGGTGGGCATGAGGTGGGAAAAAACTAGGGTCAACCAATGAGATTACAAGCACTGTTGCTCTGGTAAAATTCATTAAATCCAGTACAAAATGGAGAAGTGAGTCATGCAGCAAGCAGGCATGAATATGGAGCAGGATATCTTCCTGTTGCGAGTTGGATTGTGACTTATTTGGGCTCTTTCAAGGTGACTGATGCCTATTTAAAATATCAGTCCCTGATGTCCATCCTTAAGGAAGTATGTAGCTATATTTGTTCCCTCTTTTATCTTGAGGTGTAGCCCACATGAGAGTGTCTGTCTCTTCTAAGTTGCAAAGTCACCTTGTCTTCCATCTTGTCTATTTGAGGGCCTGGTCCTGCTGACTGCCTAGAATATTTCTATCTAATTCAGCTGCCTACAACAGAACTGTGCATGAGAAGAACTTATCTGAGAGAGAAAAGAACAGAACAAAAGCTGAAGAGAGTAAGATGATCACCCAGACTATGGTGAGGCAAGTCAGACTTAGGGTTGTGGAGTTAAAAAAAAAAAAAAGGAAATACTGAGGCTCTAAGTCTCCAGCCAGTGCTGGCTCCATACCACACCTGAGCACCCCAATTGCCTGAACCCCACCATAACACAACTTATTGGCAGTATTACTTAAATTCCAGGTCCAGTCCTATGCCATGAAATTGTCAATGATCAACAAGTATACTATGCCTTTGTTTCTTGTCACTGACAGAAATCTAATTAATATGTGTTAGTGTCAGAGGAAGCTTGTGTGAGGCTTAAGCAGAAGCATGGCACAGAGAAAGCCAATTTATTCTAGCACTTCCTGGTCATTCTCACTCTAAATAAGCAGTCATCTCATCTCTCTCTGAGTTGTGTTAATCTTGTCATCAGGATTCACATCAGAATTTTTTTTCTTTATGTGAGTCGTGTTAATCTTGCTATCAGGATTCACATTAGAATGTCAATTTAAACAATTACTTTAAAGTAAAATAGACCTTAAAAACT
The DNA here is from genome assembly GCA_004027915.1 of Capromys pilorides. Classification (NCBI taxonomy): domain Eukaryota; kingdom Metazoa; phylum Chordata; class Mammalia; order Rodentia; family Capromyidae; genus Capromys; species Capromys pilorides. Next base: position 11,171 of record PVKN010008086.1, read on the forward strand.
ACTTGATGCCTTTCTGATTCCTGTTTTTAGCTCAGATGTTTCCAAGCTGATACCACAAGGAAAGTCCTTTCTGCTGCTTTTTCAGTTCCTCTTATGCTAATAAATATTGAGATCTGGCATCAGCAAAAATGCATCACAGTTTTAGCACCAAGTCTTAATGAAGTGAATAAATGGAGTGAGTGTTTGCACAAAGAGACCAAATTTGAAGCCAGCTCAGAATCAAAAAATGTGCAGTACTTTGTGGAGTGCTGCCAGTGTGATGCCCATAGGGGGCCATAGTGGATAGGGGTCAACCCCAAGGTCCAGGAAGCGGCACAGAATTCGCTGCACTCTCATCCTTACCCACAGCAATTCATGATCAACACTCCTGGCCTGGGGAAGCTGTAAGGAATGCTTGATATTTGTGAATGTCAAGAAAGGGTCAATGTTTAGATCAAAGCAACCAACGCTGCCAGGAGCAGACAGTAGAGGTCAACTGGCAATACCTCTGCAGAAGACAACAGCCAGTGGGGTGGGGCAGCCAGGATGGGAAGGGTCAGGAATGGTGTTTTAATGACTGAGCCATACGTAGATAAATTTCTTGTTACACTGAACAGATGTGTCCTTGAACATTGTGATACCTGCTGCCTTTCTTTTATCAAATACCAAAATTTCTTCCTGTCAATGGCTGCTTCTTAATATTGAGCAGACAGAAAGCAGACATTTCCCCTGAAACTCTCCCTACTGATAAGTATCTGGGTCATCTTAGGAATTTCAATTTATCTTATCTTCTCAGCCTTACTCAGGAAAAAAAAAAAAAAGTCAGATTCCTCACTTGGAGAATTCTGAAGGTCATTTTAGTTCACAGAGGCAAGAGTAATTCTTTTTTTAATTTGACCATGACTATGAGTTGCAGACTGTTCTAGAAACTTAAGAGGTCATTTTCCTCAAGTCTTTTTATTTGGTCACCAAATTATCTTTCAAAGGATTTGAAAGTGGATGTTAGATTTGTGAACCATGTTGTTAAACAGCTTGATCATTTTTTAAAGGTGAGACTTCTCAGATTCATACTATTGTCTATTTTCTACTTTAAAAATTTCCTATAATTTCCTGCAATAGACTTCTTTTCATCCTAGCCAGTTTAATGAGAATATTAGAGCTGGACTGTCTTAGTTACTTTTACTCGTTCCTGGGACAAATATCCGACACTCAAAATGAAGGAAGGAAAGGTTTATTTAGCTCACAGTTGCTGGAGGTTTCAGTCCATATTTGGCCGGTCCAAGGCTGAGTGGAACAGAGCAGAGGGCATCTATTTCATGGCAGCAGAACAACTAACTCACTCACTGGAGCAGAGAGTAACAGCCCTTTAAAAAGTCTCTTTCTGCTCAGTCACTCTGACGTGGGCCCGTTGTGCCCACGTCAGAGGGTGGAACCAATCACACCCCAGGATGGGCCCTTGATCCCGCTCTAGGGAGGAGCCAATCATATCCTAGGCAGGCCCAGGTCATGCTCCAGGGAGGAACCAATTATAACACATAATCCTAGTGGATCATGACTCGTGTCTCAAATTCTAGTAGTCCCTGCCCCATGATTGCATGAGGCTTTGGGGGGACAACTAGACATAAACCATAACGTGGACCATCTTCTCCTTCTAAGACATATTTTTTTTGCTCAAAGAGTATATTCAAAAACTTTTTTGCATTATTTTTAATCATTATAATTCATTCTGAGATACCTTGAAATACTTTAATGAAAACGTAAGGAACAGATATATGCTTAAGGGCATGATCCAATGCTGGGATAATGGGTGTGAGTGCCTAGGGTGGGTCATTCACATACAATGTAGGGAGGGGAGAGAGGCTTGCTAACTACCTCAGCCACTGCTCCTCCTTTGGTTCTTTGCTGTTTTCCTGCCACTATGAATGGTTGTCCTTTGCCATGTGTTGCTCTGCTTTGGAGCCAGCCAAGTATGGACTGAGACCTCCACTAACTGTGAGCTATATAAACTTTTCCTTCCTTAATTTTGAGTGTTGGGTATTTTGTCTCAGCAATGAGAGAAGTGTAACAGACAAAAGTATCTACTTATGAGAAATATTTGTGCTATGGAGTCTATCTGCATTCTAGAATGAGAGACAAAGGATTCCTTATCTATTATTGCAGTGATCAGAGCTTGGAAGAAGAAGGGCAATAAGCATCTAGCAAGAGGAATGAGCACAGCTTGGCATGATGTCAGGTAGCATCAGTTTGCAAAACTCACTAACCATTGGACAAAGTGATTTTGAAAAGTTGTATTTATCTCATTTGGGAAAGCTTTCCTTCTCATTTTTGTTTCTCCAAAGTTCTCCCATTGCATATGGAAGAATGTCAGGCCTCTGTAAATATTCATTCACTCATTCATTCATTAATTCATTCAATCATTTATTCATTCATTCATCACATATTTACTAAGCTACTACTCTGAACCAAACCCTACGCACCTAGGATACATTGTTGAACAAGGTTAATACAGCTATCATTCTCCTTGGAGCCTGTGTCTTACTCTCCTCTGAAGCTCTCCAGCATTTGCAGCTGGAAAGAAGAATATTTATCTATGTCCTCTGGTAGTAGGTGCCCTATTTATTTCATAATAGACCTATAGTATTTTATTTAAATTTAGAAGTTTTGGAATCCATTAGCTTTGGTAAAAATGTCTTACTTCATTGGGTCACAGGTTTGAGCCAAGACTCAAAATCTCTAAGCTTCCTTTTCCCCATCTGGCAGGAAAAGCAAACAAAACTTTCCAGCTCACAGAGTTGGCATGAAGATAACATAGATATGTACTCTATGTGGCACACACATATCATATATTAGGTATTACTGCATACTGAGTACGAAACATACTATGGATCTGTTGTCAGTTTCTGTCACTGTAACACAATATCTGGGGCTGAATGGTTATGAAGAAAAGAGTTCATTTAGCTCACAGTTTTGGAGGCTGAAAATCCAAGTGGAGTTATGGTAGAAGCACATGTAACAAAGAGATTGCATGGCTGGAAAGGAAACTAGAGAAAGACTGGAGCCCACAGGAGCTGTGTAGCAGTATGTCTTCCCAAGGGCTAGTTCCAGTGACCCAACCTCTCAGGAGCACCATTGCTAAAAGCACCCCCACAGCAGCACAGTGGGAGCAAGTTCACAGTGGATGACTTTGAGGGATACACTGCAACCGAATCCCAATCAACGTACCACAGTCACACAGTCAGGTTCAAAACTGCTTCCAGCTGGCATTGTCTCTTCTCTATAGGCCAGGCTAGGCAACCTCTCAGTAGTCTTGGAGACTGTTTAGAGGAGGAAGAGGAAAAGGAAGATGAGGACGATGTCTCTGGCTTCTCACTTTTTACATCTCTAAAGGATCACCCTACAGCAGCTCTCAGCTCTTGGCTCATGTGGGTAGCAAAGAACCTGCTGGGCTGAATCCCTGTTGCCTAGTTCTGTCATCCCTCTACCTGGGTCATTGTCACTGTCTTCACAATCCCAGGACAAAGTACCCTCCCAAATACCTCTGCAGGCCTTGTGGACTCTGGTCCCATGTTCTTCAGTGGACCGGTTTCGAGGGAAGCCACAGAATCTCCTTGCCACATGCATTTTTGTCCAGTGCTTTTGCAAAAGCATGGAGAGATGGATGGCTGGCTCCAGAAAGTCCAGTTTCCAACTGCACCCCAATCCTGCCTAGGCAAAAGAGGCTAAGTGCTTGTTGGGCGAGGGCCAGGAACCCAGGAGCACAAACTCAAGTACAATCTCTGTGTTCACTCCTGAGACAGCAGGGTATCTCTTGCAGTTCACACCAGCAGGTGTCACACATTTTTGACATTGTTCACATCACCCAGCAACAACAGATTTTGAGTCATGGACAGGAATATTCTATGTATGTCTGAGTCTGGTGGAAATGGTTGAAATGGACACAATGTGCTTCTAGGACTTTGACCCCTGAGTCATAGTCACAGGAGCGACCATGCCCCAGCTCCTTCTGGATGGCCTTCCATGAAGGGAGGGTCTGCCTGGGATCTTGTCCCTGCAGGGGGACTGCTAACCAGGACCAGGGGAACCCTGATTTTGGAGCAAGGCCCTTACCACCTGGACACTGACCAGGCTCTTGGCCCATTGTTACTCTATGTGCTCCTCCTATTTACCTGGCCAGAGTGCTGCAAATGAGTCATGATGTGATGCTATGCTGGGATAAGATATGTGGCCATGCCTGCCCACAGGAAACAGAGTTTCACCTGCCAGGAGCATTGTTCTAGGACTTTTGAGTGCCAGACTGTGTGCTAGAGAGCCCTCCTAGAGAGATTCTATGGAGGTGATAGAGGAGCATAGAAAATATTATGTGTCTGGTGTTTAGTAAAGGATTCCTCCTTCAGTGAATTATGAAATATTGCTAGTTAAGGTCTTGGGTTTTGAAATGAATATGATAGGAAAAAGTAGTAGACATTTTGATCATCACTGTAGTAATTAGGATCTCAGACTCAGGCCAGATGGTGAGGATAGATTCTCATCGTCTGCCCTTATGCCCCTCAAACTTGATTTATCGAACAACTCTGGGTCTCTGTTAAGTTGTCAAAAGTATGACCTGCCAAAAGTCTGTGAGGGTTCTGGTGCCACACTCAGCCTTTCCATGGACAGTCATGTCCTTTTTAAAATCATTTTTTATTGTCTAATTATAGTTGTCCATATTTTTGGTCACAAAGTGGTGTTATAGTTTGTTCCCCCCACCCCCCCGTGATTTTAGCTCATTAGCCCACATTTGCTGTAGGTACTGTTTGGTCCTGTTATGGTTTGTGTCTAGTTGTCTCCCCAAAGCCTCATGCCATCATAGAGTGGGGACTTCTAGAGTTTGAGACTTGACTTATGATCCACAGGGATTATGTGTTTTAGTACTGATGGGATTATGGGTCTGAGTTCTGCTGGGATTATGGGTGGCCTGAGGTGGATAGGCTGAGGCAGAGAGCCTGAATGTAACATAAAGAGAGACAGAGACAGACCCTTTCTGTTGCTCTCTGTTGCCCTGGTTGGTCGGTTGCCTCTGAGGTACCTGTTGCTCTTCTGCCACCATGAACTGCTGCTCTCTACCCTGTTCCACTCAGCCATGGGCCAGCCTAATATGGACTGAAACTTCCAGTTAACTGTAAGCTAAATAAACCTTTCTTTCCTTTATTTTGGGTGTCAGTTATTTGTTCCAGCAACGAGAGAAGAGTAATTAAGACAGGTCCCTCATGTGGAGTTGGCTCATGGATATGACACATCCCAATTCCTTTTGTTTATCCCTTTCTGCCTCTCTCCTCTTCCCTCCATCTCTCACTCACCTTCCTCATTGAGAACCATCCATCTGCCTACTTCTGTTAGTCATCTTTTATTTTGCTCTTTGTTTTGCTCTGAGTTTCTCACGTAAGAGAAACCATGTGACATTCAAACTTGTGTCTGATTTATTTCCCTTCACATCATGGTCCCAACATGTATCCATTTTCCTAAATGTCATTCAGATTTATCCTTCTTTATGGCATGCATAGTCCAATATTCCATAATAGTACTGGGCTATCAGCAGAACTGATATTGTTAGAAGCTGTTGACTTGAGCCTTTTACAGCTCAACATATGAATTTAGCTTTACTTTTTATACCTCATGGTTAAACTTTTCTGCTGGATGGTTAAGACCAAGTTAAAGCAAGACCTATATAACAAATGACAGAGTAATACTCTATAGTGTGTAGCTACCACATTGCCTTTATCCATTCATCTCTTGATGGGCATATAGGCTGCTTCCAAGGTTTTCAATGCATTGTGAAACATTAAATCAGTGTTAACATACTTACAACTTTAAATATTGGACATTTTTGTAAACTTTTGAAATTTGTTCTCATAGTGAAATTTAAATATCAGGTCTCAGTTATGAGCTCTATTCCTTATGCTGAAGGGATCTTGATCTTGAAGAAAGAAAAGCACATCCCAAACTTCCTTTTCCTATTGGAAGCTTTGCCTAACACCTTCCAGTCCCTGCACCACTTCCCTGCTGCTCCTGCAAGTGCAGTTGTTTCAGCTTCCACAGAAACCCAGCGTATAGCACTTGTCACTGGTGTTAAGCTGCTCAGTCCTCCAGGCCTCTCTTTGCAGGAACCTCCAGGCTGCCAAGTCACATTCAGCACAAAAGTGAGTCAATCCAGCATGCCAGGAGCCGCAGTAACACAAGCAGATCTCTCATAAATGCTGCAGCTTCCTGTCTGAGGCTCTGCACCCAAGGGTCCCCAGCCGAGTCCAGGCCAGGCCATGGCAGCAGTAATGCATTGAGGATCCTGTCTCACTGCCCTGCCTCTCTTCTCCAACCTCCTATACAGACTTCTGCCTGAAAACGGGGGTCTAGGGCAAGGCAACCTGAAACAGTTGGAGTCATTTAATACAGTGTGATGCCAACAATCATCTCTCACTCATAGGAAGCACCATGGGAAACAAAAATAGGAAGTGCTGGTTACATTAAAAAACAATAATACACTGAATTAGTAGGTTGTGTTTAGCAGCGTGCACTAATCTAACTTCAGGATAGCATGCTTCACTGAACAGAGGCTAACATGATGAACAAAACAATGAAGAATCATCATTTCAGAAAGAGTGGCTGGCTCTGTATGATTCATAAAAAGAGCCTGTGGTAGATGACAGCTGGTGGTCGACTTGCAACACCCAGCAGAGCTAAACCAATGTGGTGCTGAATACAGGAGGCCCACCTGAGGATTGCTGTCAACAAAACAAAAAGGAGGACTGGAGAAGATGAGGCATTCCTTGGGAGCTGCTGGTTCTCCTGGAGGAGCTCTTCATGATGACTTTTCTAATGCGAAATTGGCTGTTCTCATCGTTGAAGGAGCTTGGGGCCTTGTTGTCACTGAGAATGGCTGTGGTTCCCTTTGGGGAGCCTGGTCCTCACTCTGAGTGATGCTTCCTGGCTGTCATGCAGATCCCTCAGCCTGTTGGCACAGATCCTTCATCTCCAGTGGGACTTGCGGGGGGCATTGTAATAGGCTGTAGGTCTTCAACCTAACTCATGCAGAATAGTATCGTGGGATTGAGGCCCTCGGCTGGATTCTTTGAGTGGGGACAGATTTCCTGCACTTTCTCTATGTTACTATTATAAAATAATCTAATAAATTATGCGTCCTTTACTGTTTTCCTTGAAAACCCTGGCTACAGCAGAACCTTTATTTTTTTAGTATCCTCTGCGTGCAGAATAAAAATTTCAATAAACGGAGATCAAAGATGAGCCTTAATGTTACTTCTATGTCCACAAATCTCCTGTCATGTGTACACACACAATTGCATGTACAGACATGCAACATGCTGCTCTCTCTCACACACACGTACATGTATTTAATGTATGTTTATCAGGGAACAGTGGCTAAATGGGTCCTAGCTGTGGGCAGGGTGAACTGCTGCTCCAGGAAGGGCCGCTGCAGAACTGGCAAGCTGAGACTCAACAGTGTGCTCAAGATCCCCAGACTGGTTGATAACAAGCCACTGGCTTTTATGTTCGACTACATTTTGCTCACAGAAAATGTAGCATTAAATATTTCATGAAGAGGTATTCCAGTCTTAACTGCAGAAATAATTGGCTCAAAAATCCATTCAGAACTAGTTTGCTAATGTTGCCATGCTAAAATTTATTTTCAAACAGTACAGTTTTACAAAGTACCACTATAAGTAAAGATTTTTTGCTAAACATCTGGTAACTCTGAAATAGAAACATAGTAATAAAATAAAATAAAGTAATAAGAGACACCCCAAAATTATTAGCGTCATTTTACATTATATGTTCCTGCTCAGTGATTCTTCACATATACATAATTACAGACAAATTTCAGAAATATTTAATATAAAACAAATCCTAAACGCACATTTTTTCCATAATTAAATTTGATGTTAATTAAATTTCAATTATTTGAGCTCCCTTGACTTAATTGGAGAAAAATGCTATCCATTACATCAGTGTTATTAATTTGAAGTTAATTCAGTTTGTAGTTTCATTTCCCTTCAGTGTGAGAATTTATTTTGATTTTAGAGTTACCTGAGCTCTATGAGTGTAGGTGCCTGTTCCTGCATGTTTAAGTGATTCTCTAACAAAGTTGGGTGTGATTATAACTTGGGGACTGGAGCTGGGATTTTCCAAGGACCCGGGACTGGATGCTGAGGAGTGGGTGGGTACTCACCTTGCCTGCAGCCCTCAGCAGCCCTCAGCCCCTCTGCCACTCTTCCCAGGGGACAGCTACAGAAGTTCACTTTCTGTGATTCCAAGACAGCTCCAGCTTGGTTCCTCTCTGGAAAAGGAGGGCCCTCAGCAGGTCACTTCTGGTAAAAGTTTTAATGTTTTTAAACCTTTAAAGAAGTAATTATATGGGCACTTGGATCTGTTGCTCAGTTTTAGTTAATCGTTCCATGAGGCACACATATATGAGAACATCATATTGACTCACACCAGAGGATGAGGTGGGAGCATCACACGGTGGAGAGCCTGTCTGGCATGCACACTGCCCTGAGTTCAGTCCTCAACAACAGAGAGAGAGAAAGAGAGAGAGAGAGAGAGAGAGAGAGAGAGAGAGAGAGAGAGAGAGAGAGAGAGAGAGAGAGAACACTATATTGTACCCTGTTACCCTGTACATGTTTATAGTCTATATGATTTGGGAGGTTCAGCCTAAAAGGAAATTTTGAAAGACTATCTATCATCTATCTGTCTGTCTGTCTGTCTGTCTGTCTGTCTGTCTGTCTAACTATCTCTCTATCACCTATCATTTATCTATCTATCTATCTATCTATCTATCTATCTATCTATCTATCTTCTATCTATCATCTATCTATCTATCTCTCTATCTATCTATCTATCTTCTATCTATCATCTATCTATCTATCTATCTATCTATCTATCTATTTATCTATCTTCTATCTATCATCTATCTATCTATCTTCTATCTATCATCTATCTATCTATCTATCTATCTATCTATCTATCTATCTATCTATTTATCTTGTCCTCTAACTCTCGCCATGGTGTTTGACATTTTCTAGTTTTAGATAAGACAGCCAACAGACATACTGCTTTCAGGAGTTATTTTCCTAAGGTAGGATCTTACCTTCTAAGGACAGCACAGAAGTCAGAAAAAGCATGCCAGAGAAGGTCTGCATACGAATGGCTGGAGACATTACAGTTCTAGCGTGGCTGTGAGCACTGAGGTGGATCCTTACAGAGCCCGACATGGCCTCCACCTCCCGAGTAGTGTCAGACCCCAGAGTCATCAGCCAGCACAAGACCTGGGTATGGAGCACAGGACAGGGAGTGGCAACCAGGCTCCGGAACACATGGCACCAGCAGGCAGGGCATTCTTCTCTGCACACACAGAGCAGTGATGAGGCTGTTGCAGAAACCATCACCCTTTTGACAGACCTTTCTGATGAGTTCCTTCATCCAGCTGGTGCTCTATGAATTCATTTTTGTTTTGTGTGTTTCCTCTATGTATTTTGTAGCCAAATAAAAGGCAAGAGAGCCAAGACTTTCCAAAACTTTTAATTCTATTGATTTAGACTGATTTCTAAAACTAAATCCAATAATGTTGGTGTTAATAACGGTCCAGTAACCCAGAATCAGCTTGTACCCAGGCCCTCACACAGGGCTCACCCAGGTGCATACAATGCACGATTACTGAACTGGCTGAGTGCTGGTATTTATGGCCTTGGTCACTACTTCACTTTCACAATAACTAGGTGAAAGCAGATAAAAAACTGTTCACCTTTCACAGATGCCAAAATGCAGGCTCAGAAGGTTTAGATACTTTGACCAAAGGAACAGGTTTTCCTGAGCCCACATCTAAGACTTCTCTGCTTCTGAAGTGAGCACAGCAGAATGTCACTGTAATAGCCATGCTAAGGGGCCCATTTTCCCTCCAGGGTGCTTTTGCTGGTCCAATGTTCCTTTTTTGCATCTTATAGGCTTGACCACTTTGGCGAATGAGGTTGGACAAAATGTGTTTACTTTGTGAGATGGCACTACATGGTCTAGAGGTGATGGTACACCAAGAGGAATAAGACCCTTTAGAGTCATAAACACTAGCACCAAAACCCCTATGATCACAGGCCTTAATTAATCCTAGGGCTATTTCTTCTGGGATCTCCTGGGCAGAAAATGCCCTGGTTCTGAGAGCTGCACCTTAGATAAAGGAGTAAAGACTGTGGGTGAGCCCTCAAGGTCTGGAGCTCAAACTGCTGTGCTTCTTGAGCCTGCACTAGAGGAGACCTTGGGTGTCACCTCTTTGCTAATCTTACTTTGCCTCAGTTTCTCCTTAATGCAGTGGGGGAGGATGTGGAAGGCACAGCCTCCTGAGGCACTTGGAGGCTCCCAAAAGTGTTATAAGGGTGCACTTGTCATCTTGTCACCAGTGCAAAGGGGACCATGGGGGGAAGGGGATACAAGTGGCCTGACAGAGAAGCAGGTCCTCTTGTCAGGTTGGCTCAGAAATAAATTAAATGCATTAACCTAATTCAGAGAAAAGTATGAATCTCTGTATTGTCAGGCCCTTTGTTAGCTGCTTCTCTATATCTTACACAATTCAACCGTGGACACTAAGCTTGTTCCTGTTTCTCAAAATACAAGTCCTTCCACCTGTCTCCCTGCTTCCCTCTCCCTAAGAATCAGAATTGTCATGTGGGCTTTGGAAACAGTTCTAGAAAATAAAACTGATATTGAAAAACAAAGTCTTATTCTTGCCCAAAGGTGACTGAAGATTTCATGACAGGACTTAGACAATTTCTAAGGAAAGCTAAAGACTCTGGGCTGGTGTTTTCCTCAGTATAATCCTGAGAGACAGCCAGACAGCCTCTTCTTATAGCTTCCACTTGAACATGTGTCTTGTGATCTCTCTGATGTTCCACACAGAATGTGGCTTAGTTTCCTCCTTTAAGAACAATCAGGAAAAGCATCAGAAGGGGTGACAGGGACATCCAAGCCATCCTCAGTCAGCAGCCCTGAGGCAGCGCTATTGGATCCTCTCCTCCAACAGAGCAGCTGTGGAGCAGAGCAGGAGGCTGCTGGGCTTTCCACAGGAGCATCTGGTGGTGGGATTAGAATGTATACATGTGTGTGTTTGTTTCCACTGTGTGGAAAACAAAGAAAACAATCCCAACCTCTAAGTACACTATGTCCTTTTAAGGTAAAGCCTGAAGGTATAAGCATTCATGTGATTAATGCCCAAACCTCTAAATAACAAAAGACTGGAGCATCCGGGAAGGACACATGGAACAGCATGGGTGAACGTGCCCCTCAAAATTAACCCACAGTCTGAAAACTGCTCCACAGTTTCAAGAGTCCATGCCATCTCATCTTGTCTGTCTGGTTTTTCACAAGTAAATGTGAACCAACAACCACAGGGTTAGGCTCAACAAATTTCTGTGAATGGTAATGTGTGTATGCTTCCAGACCTTGAGATTCTGTCCACATTCTGAGGCATTTTCATATTCCTTCTTGCTCTTCAGGATCCAAGATAATATTAATTTATTTTTATTATGTATGTGTTTTTATTAGCACACAGATTTACATTCATCATAGGGAGATAGGTACAAGTTCGTACAGTACTTAATGTATCTAGGCTCTTTCCATTCCCTTCCACTTGCCCTGGGTGTCCTTCTCTGAATGAGACAAGTGTAGCCTGGGCAAGACTGGCTCCTTCCTTGAGGCTCTTCCACCATCTCCAAGAGGACTGTTTACTGGGTCACAGTGTGAGGACAGCTTCAGACCCGTGGCAGCCCATTTCCCTGTACAAACCACCTGGCTATTTGGTTCCATTGAGAGGATTCACCTTTTGGATTAATTTTCCATCTCAAATATTTGCCTCTCCCATTCTTCAGTTGTGGAATTCTCCAATTATCTGATGTGTCTTCTCTGAGTTTCTTGCATGCATCTTTCATGGTTTGTGGGAAGCTCTCATGGTTCTGAGCACATGATCTCCCACTGCTTGGTGTCCAGGTGTCCATGGGCCTTCCACGTGTAGGTCACAGGGTGCCTGAGTCTATGGCAAAGCCATGTGGTCTCCAGAGTAGAAGAAACAGGGTCTGGGATCCAGACTAGGGTTCTTCCATTGATGTTTCAGGTATTTAGTACTCACACTAATCATTCCAAACTTTTCCAAATCTTAAGTTCCATAGACCAGTAGCAGCCCGCTGCCCTGTACAAACCACCTAGCTGGCATCTCATCTGATAGCACATGACAAATATTACGTCTAGTGTGGGTATTACCAGCATCCATTTTCTCTTGACACCCCCCCCAAAAAAAAAAATCCTAAGTGGGCATTAGAAAATGTTGGGTGAAAACAAATTTCCAGTGCACCAGTACTCCAAAAGTGTTGAAATACCACTGTCTCATTAAACTCACATAGCAATGCAGAAAAATGCTTCTGCATTCTACTTTAAATTGCAACAGCTGTGCTTGAACTTCGCAGCATCAGCCCTTGGAGACTGTTCCAGAACTCCGAGGATTGGGCATGGTTGACTCTTAAATTTTTGCATTATAATTTCCACTGTGCTGAGGCCAAACTTGCCTACTTGCAGGATGACAGCTTGCACCCAGAATCCAGTGTGCAGCTCCCACACTGCCTCATTAAGACCCTGACCCTGGAACTCAGCTTGGGGACAGTGGTGGGCAGAAAAAAAGCATTCAATCCACTTACAGGTATTCATTGAATTACTCAAATTCCTTTTTTGTACTACAAAGGAAACTTAACACCCAAGCACCATGATGACCTCTTCTTTCCTGGGGGTGCCCTTTCTTCTCTCTAGCATTCTAACCCCTCACACTGCTCTACTTCAAGCCCCTCTGGCTTGGCCTTAACTTGCATCATTTTCCCCACCTCAAACTCCAGGAATACATGCTATGCTGTTCTAACAAAATACCTGATGCTGTGTAAAGAAAGGAGGCTTATTGGACTCACAGCTCTGGAGCATGGGAAGTCCTAAAGGCACTGTATGCCACTAGCATCCCTCTGTCACCTCACAACATGGTGGAGAAGGGGGAAGTGGCTGAGAGCAGAAAGCCCGACTGGGCAGCCTTGTTTCTTAACAACATCCTCTCGTGAGAACTGACACAGTTCTTGGAGAACCACATTAATCCCTTGCAAAAGTGATGCTCCATGACCTAATGACCAAACAATGCTTGTAAGGACCCAGCTGTTAAAATTATCATCACCCAACACTGCCACAAGTGTTCAAGCTCTGGTGCCTCAATCCTGGGGACATGTTGCACCATAATATCCTCCAAATTCTCATGGAAAGGGCAGAGAGCCAGACAAACATATCAGCGACATCTCTCTACAGTCCATTTTTTTTTCTTTTTCTATTACTTTTAATAAGAAATAATATGATAGTTTCAAAACACGTTAGTAGTACATTCGCAATAACTGACACATTGCATATTGTTGTCCTCCTAGTAGTTATACAGAGCACAGGGTACAGATGTGATAAATTTTCTAATCAATATTGGTAAGGAAAGAAAAAAAAAAAAAGAAAAAATTTCTTCTCTTTGAACTAAGAGGAAGTAGTTGTACACATCCAATGTTCCATAATTGCAGTGCATTACCAGTGAAACTGGCATTGTTGGAGGCTGTTGATTTAAGCCTCTTATAGCTCATCATATTAATACAGCTCTGCATTTTATGTCTTGTAAGTAAGCTTTTCTGCTGGGTGATCAAGGGCAAGTTAAAGCAAGACCTGTATAATAGAAAATTCATCTTTTGTATCTTCCAAGGTCAAATCCTTTCAGGATTAACTTTGGAACCATGTACAGTGCTTTGTAGAACTGTTGTCAGTGTCAGCCATGTGGACGAGTCACGGTCATTGCTTGACCAGTTTGCTCTCTGTGAAAGCCTGAGAGAATGTTTTTATCTCTAGGTGACTCTCTTTAGACACACTATATTTCACTTATCCCTTTCCTCTGAGGTCCCTTAATCTCCTTGAACAGAAAATTTGGGAAATCACTGAGTTATAGGATGTTACAGCACAGGTTCTCTTATGTCCTGAGTCCTCACTGACCTTGAAGGACTAGGGTCGAAATGTTGGCTATCCTCATAGCCCTTCTTTTTCTCCAATTTTTGCTCTGTTAACTTACATTGTTAACCCTCCAGCAGAGAAGCTTCATGGTACTATTACTCTATAACATAGTTAATTAAGCTTAACATCACTGTCTTTCTGAATATCAAACATCTTAGACTTAGCTTGAAATTGGTATTTTACGTCAATCATTGATATTCTAATAAATCTCTATAGAATTTGATAAAAGCAGTTACACATTTTTATACAGACATTTAGAAATCCAAGAATGTGCAAAATTGTAGCCTGTCAAGCCTATAGCATTTTGCCTAGTCTCTTACTCTCAGCTAATACCCTTTTTTGTATTATTGTTAACAAACCGTTTACTTGAGAGAGAGTATAGCAGT
>PVKN010008087.1:0-25630 GCA_004027915.1 Capromys pilorides
GACCTCTTGTCGCTCTTGTTTATGGGTCAGTGACGAGGAAAACTCCAGGAAGGAAGGCAAGGCCTCCAACTTTAGGCCTAGCTTGGGGAAACCCGAGAAGGTTCCTTGAACAGCTGACTCTGGGCGCCACAGTTTGGAGGTGGCTGTTCCCTCCCCCACACTGGCTGTACTGTGAGTCACGGGTTTTAAGCTGAGCACTCTGGGAGATTAACCAGCTTTGTGACCAGCTGCTGGAGGAGGATACTTGGCCGAAAGAAGCAGGATAAGGTTACCCTCTCAGAAGTTTATAGGAAGGCCCATAAATGCCCCCAACTGCTATGAGGCCCATGCTCTGGGGTACTTCTGGGTGTCCCTCCACCAAGACTCTTAGTGGTCCTACTTGTCTTCTCTGCCTCTCTCCCACCTAGCAGCTTCTGCTAACCTGGAACTCACTGGGTAGGCCCTCTGGTTCCAAGAAGGCTCTTGGGTAGCAGTCCTTCCTTCCCTGGAGGGTGCACACTGAGAAGAGAATATGCTGGAGTCAGGGGGAAGGGCTTGGCTCCTGCCTGGCTCAGGATTGTGGCAGAGGCTGATGGGAAATGCCTGTGGCAGGATGGGGTGGGGGGACAGTGGCTCTTGAGCTGCCACAGACAGGGATGGACCCTAGCCTAAGGTCCCAGAATGCATCTTGCCAAGGGGCAAGGATAACCTGAGCCCCAAAATGGGAAATCATGAGGCCTGAGTTCTGGCCTTGACCCTTTGGCCTTGGAGTCATTTTCTACCTAAAGGAGATTTGTGTGGCCCAATCATTTTCAAACTCTATGTAACCCCACACAAACATGTAGGCTGCGAGTTTCAGGCTCAGAGGATTCTCCAACTATCATACACAACCCTATTTCTCAGATTTGTATTCATGAAAATAGCCTCCCTTTCCCACAGTTGACTATTCATTCAGTAGCTCTCTATTGAATGCCTGCTATGTGGTAACTCTGTTGTAGCTAGCAGAAAACACTTGAGTACTTTACAAGAACTGAGAGTTCCACATATGGACTTATAACACAACTACAACAACAAAGTGACCCTTGTGTCTGCTGTATGCATCAGGGTTTCACCTGAACACAATCTTCTGCTCCTAAAGAAGTTTGGCCGGAGGTGACCTCCTGGGCACCTCCCTGTCCACCTGACTTCACTCCAAAGCCCTGAGCTGTCAGTCCCTTTGCCTGTGCGGTGGCCTAAGAAGAGTGAAGGGGAGGCATGTTTGGCCCCAGGCCAGCCCTGGCAGTGAGGGTTTCTCCACATGGTGGAGGGTCACTGTCTGAGTGGCCTCTGTACCAGGCCTGAAGATAGGTACATGGGCAGGAGGGTGGTGCTGGAGGGCAGCTTGCACCTTTGAACCCGAAAGAGGGGCTGCTCAGGAGAGCCTGGTTCTGCTCCCAACAGCCACCATGGGTGTCACTGCACATGCCATCCTCTGCTCCATGCCAGGCACTTTACATACAGGTCCTTTATCTTGATAACTAAGTATCCTAAGCCATATTTTACAGACAAAGAAATGGAGGGACTGTGATAAGTGTCAGCGAGACAGCGGAGAGTGGGACAGAGCCCATTCTAGTCCAGTGGGAGATGACAAAAGCAGGACAAAAATGTTTCTAAATTAACTCAATCTCCTGAACACCACCGGATTATCATCATGTCTATCTTATAGAAGGGGAAACTGAGACAGAAAGATTAGTATTAGTCAGGAGGTGACTCCTGGCTTTGCTCCTGACAAGTTGCCTGGCTTTGGACAAGTAGACAACCTCTCCAAAGGACTACAGCATCTTTCAGGGCTGGTTAGGATTAAACAGACAATTCATTGTGGCTTCAATGACTATTCAAAAGCAGACAACAAGCACCCAGAGGATGATAGTTGTTGTTAACAAAACTAGGGAGTGGGTGGGGAAAAGGAGGTAGCCCAGGATTCTGGACTTTGTCTGCTTATGAGTCTTATTCTTGGCCAGAGATGGGCCTGCTATGCCCAGCCCTGTCTCTAGCTTCAAGCCTGTCCAGGCACCTGCTATGGGTCCTGGCATCCCCAAGCAGGGCTGGGGAAGGGCCATGAGGAAGCCAGGAGGGCGGGTGAGGACAGCCAGCCTGGCTCTTCACTGCTGGGGAGCTCTAGTGTGGGGGTGGGGCAGCTTCTGGTAGTGGGTGCCTGCTTGGAAGGGGTGAGGGCCGCGTGTATATGCAGAGTGAGTGGAGGAAGAGCCAGTTAGAGCCCCTCTCCCTTAGAAGTGAAACCCTGGCGAGACCTCCAGGAGGTGCTCATAGCATCAGGAATGCCCAAGGTAAGAGCGAGCCTGGCTTCTGCAAGGAGGAGGAAGATGGGTATGGGGGGTTGCTACAGGGAAGGCTTCCCAGGGACTGTGGGTTCTGAGCCCTAAGAATAGAGTGGGCTCCTTCCAGGCAGAGGGAACAGCAGGTGCTAAGGCTTAGAGGCTGGTCCAGGAAGTGGGGAAGATCTGGCACTCCTCACTTGGGCTGGGTTGAGGTGCAACTTTTTGGTGGTCAAGAGCATAGTACAGCGTCTTGGGGTCCCCGAGATGGTCCTGGGCATCATGGAGGCAGGAGGAACAGGAGTGAGTTTAGGGGAGGAGGAACCAGGGCCAGCACGACCCTGCTGTGATTTGTCTTAGGATCAGAGACATGATGCCCTGAAAATCATGGCTAATGTTGCTACTGCCAAGTGGACTGCTAGTATGCTGTGTGGGGAACATAAGACGAGCACCACAGAAGTTGTAGCTGCAGAACCTGGGCCCCAGGGGAGGTGGGGGTCCTTGATACCCCTAATACATACATTTAGAGTATAAAAGCATCTCACTGGGAGCTTTATAGAGATGCACTAAGGGATCAGGTCTAGGTCAGTGATACACAGTTCTCAGAGGGGGATAACAGCGACTGTCCTATGGGGGGGGGGGGGCTCCAGGGTCTTAGAGCCAGCGTCCCTCAGTTGTCACTCGGCGCCAACTGTTCACAGGGGCGCACAATCAAGACCTCTGCTTGACCCCAAAGGTCTGACACGGGGCAGGACACCTTCCGCCCCAGCCAGCAGTCCCGAGGCAGATCTCCGAGGCCTGCGCAGCCGGTGACTGTCAGCCTTGGAGACAGCCGCAGGGCCCCAGCACACACGCGCACTTGCCTGAGGCCGCGCACCCCGCACACGCCTCCAGGCTAAGGAGCCCACAGCCTGGCTTGCTCGGCGGGGGGGAGCCAGTTGTCGGGCGGTGCCGCCGCGGTCACAGAGCATTAGCCCTGCGGCTGCCCCGCCAGGTGCGGCCACTGCCCCTAATCCCTGGCCCTGGCCCGCTAAGCCTGGCCTGAGCGACGCCACAGCTGGGGGCGGCCGGCCACGCGCGCCCTTACCGCAGCCCTGCCCCTCCTCACGCGCCACCTGGGCTCTGGCTCCCCAGCCTTGCCTGGCTCTCTACAGCCACCTGACCCTGTCGCTTGCACCCTGCCCCTTAGCACTCTCCAAGGACCCACCACACCCCCTTCCCTGTGCCCGCCTCCTTGCATTTCTGCCCTTTTGGGGGCTAGGGCTTCAATCCCAAACAGGCTGCTCCAAGGCAAGACCTGCAGGGCCCAGAGCCCCAACCCACCTGCTCCTGCCTGCCCCTCCGAGCCTGTTATTCGCCTGCTAATCCGCCATGCTGATAGGGCCACAGCCCTCCTCTAGGCAAACCTGTAAAATCCCAGGAGTCCCCGACCCCACCCCACTATAGCCCACGTGACCGTGCTGTACAAGCCAAGGCTCATCACACTTCAGGGCCAAACTTCAGGTCTGACCCTCTAACTTCTGCCAAGCTTCCCCCACTGGGTTCGAGGATCTCTGGGGAGAGGTCCTAGGGCAAGTTTGAATCTCAGCTTAATGTATCTGAAAAATGAAGTGTGATTGAAAGGACTTGGGAGGACCCTTCTGCTGTCCCACAACATTAACAAAATCAAACATGTCCACTCATCTGGACATCAAAGACAGAGGAGTGCGGGATGCCAGCCCTGGCCACATGTCCTCACCTCAGCTCATCCTGTCACTTAACTCCCAGGGTCTAAACTAGCCAACGTAGCTTTTCCCTTTGATGTAGGGACAAGATGGGACAAAGTGGAGCTTGAGTGCTTGGGGGCAGGATTTAGGACAGGATATGAGGGGTCGGGGCCATCTTGAAAGGTCCCCTACAAAGATAGGTCTCTAGGCTGTCTCTCTGGGGGTCTTGGCTTCCAGCGCTGCTCGTACTGGTGCTGATGGACAGCTCCGGCAGGTGGGAGTGGCTGGTCACCCCCTACAGCCCTACCCACCTGTCACCCTCTGCTCCCTTGACCAGCTGCCTGACCCACTGACCAACTTCCTGCTGCTTCCCAGCACCCTGGGCACTGTGTTTGGTGCCCTGCCCTCTTCAGCTTTTTCCTTCAACTTGCTGGCTCAGCACATGCAGCGTACAAGTATCACACAATGCACATTCACCTTGTGTACAAAGATGCTTACGCTGATACGGGGCTATATGCCTGCTCATCCCACATCTGAGCCTGCTTCATACGCATGTAAACTGAGCCAAGTGGCTTCTGCCAAAGGGGAAGGATATAGGCATTGCCATCTCTGTGGCAATCGGGCCACGTGGCTAAGGCAAAGGCACTAGCCTGCACCTCGTGACACCTGTCCTGCCTCTGATACTGTTGACTCTGTCAAGTTACTCAGCTTCCCTCTCCTCATGTTTCCCATCTGTCAAATGGAGGTGAGTATCTCCCAAGAGTGCTTTGACAATCAGATGGACAAATTCACGGAAAGGGCTAAAAGTTGTTCCTTGTTCAATGGAAGTGCATAACACATGCTAATCATTAACATTATCATCTAGTGGGGGCTGAGAGGCTCCTGGAAACAGAGTTGACATTGTTCCTTTCATCAGTCATCTGTGGTTATCATTGTTCTAATTGTCTTGATTGGAAGTTTTCCTCATAGTATTTTTATGGTTCTTCCCATGTTATGAAGACGGCATCAACCAATTGCCTGTCACTGCACAGTCCTTCCTGGATCCTTGCTATGGTTACTCATTCTTTGCTGCTTAGAAACTGAGGAAACAGACAAGGCTGGGCCCCAGTTGGGAGGAGAGTGGGCTGAGTCCCGAAGCTTACACTCTTTGCTTTGGAATCTCTCCTTGACCCCTTCTCCAGAACAATGCCAGGATCCTGGTCTTTGAGGTGCACCCTTTTGCTTTCCAGGATGAAAATACTATTTTTTTCACTTTCCAAAAAGTGACCCTGCCACCCCCTGGATCTCCCCAAGGACCATTATCAATACCTTAGTCTCAACTCGTGTTCCTTGGGATTCAGAGTGGGATTTCTTGGCACCTAAAGAGAAGGTGCTTAGCGGAGCTCTGAGCTGTAGGGCAATCTATTCCTGCATCTCTTTCAGTCTGCTCCCTTTAGAGAGCATTCCATTCTTGGCCACATTTGAAAAATGAGTGAAGCCCTTTGAGGCTCACTAGCCCCTAGGGAGACAATGGATGCAGGGTGAAACTGAGGAGCTCCTCTGAGCAGCCTCTAGCATGCTAGAGGTCCTCCTCCTCCATGACTCTGCTCTCAAGTTCTCTCTGTGGTTTATCTTCAAGTATGTGTCTTGTTTCTTTAGATGTTTTATCATCATTACTATAAGTTATTGTAATGTTTCCTTTATTGAATACCTATTGCTGGATAGCAAATTATCCCCAAATTACCAACTTTAAACAATACAAGTTTAGGATTCCGTGGTTTCTGTGGGTTAGGAGCCCAGACGGCTCAGCTGTGGTGGGGTGCTGTGCCTCTCACAGGCCACAGGGAGGGTGTTGGCTGGCCCTTCAGTTACCCCAAGGTTTGAGAAGACAGGATCCATGCCCAGGTCACTCATGTGGCTGTTGGCTGGAGGTCTCAGCTACCTGTTCTGTGCGACATCTCACAGCATGACTATTGGCTTCTCTCAGAGGCAATAAACTGAGAAGGCAAACCGTAGAAAGTACAGCTGAGCAAATTCTCATCTGTGTAGTGACCTAGGCTTGGAAGTGATGTTCCTCTACTTCTGTTGACACATGTATCCCCAGAGAAGGGAGGACATCACACCAGGAGACTTGGTGGCTTGGTGGCTTGGTGGCTGCTACCACATTTCCTGTCTGGCTTCTTCCTGAGTAACTGTGCCTGGCACAATGCCCTCTGTGGGTATGTTTTGAGAGAAGGAATGTGACCATCAGAGTCCACTCTGAAGAGTTTTTATTATCCTATATTGTTCTTTTTTGGCTATTATCTCCACCTACCTTTACTCTCTGCAATTTTCATCTACGTGAGTATCACTTACAATGACATTCCTAGATATATTTAAGTTTTAATAGCACATTTGCTCATAGGAACCTGCCTAACAGTTTCTTTCTTTGTTTTTGAACGTCACCTTCTGAGAAATGGGGACATATGTGGAATATCCCTTATGAAGGTGGCTTCTATGGTTACTGCAACTTCGTTGCTTTCTTTCAGGTTCCCATGGCCTCTCCTTGTCTAACTGTTCAGGATTAGTTTCAGAACAACCATTCCCTGCATGTTTTTCTGTTGTGGCTCTTGGTCCCCTGAAGCTTCCTGGTGTGTGGACTGGTTGGTCTTCTTGGGTGAGCCATGACCTCCCGTGGTGTAGGGATGCTTCAGGGAACACCATGGAGCACACATTAGGTGCTAGGATGACTTAGGAACCAGCAAGACAAAGGGCAACTCTGTGGCTCCCAACATTCAGAAGGAACAGGTGCTCAGGAATGCTTGCTCCTTAGGCAAGATCAAATTCTCGGCAAGCATAGTCAAACTAATTATTAAGAGCAGTATTAGCAGAATTTCTAGGAGTGGCTTTCTAGTTTCTGCATCCCCATGCCTGGAACCTGTGCATATAATTCTGCTCCGACAGTGTTACACTGTGTGATGCAGTTCGCCCTCAACAGGGAGGTTAATATGAAGGAGCTTGCTTAGTCAGCTTTCTGCTGCCCTGACAAAATACTTGAGATAACCAACTTAATGGAGGTAAGATTCATTTTGTCTCATGGATTTGGAGACTTCAGTCCACAACTGCTTATTCCTGTGGCCTTTGGGCCTGTGACAAAGCTGTACGTCACGGCAGCTAGTGTGTGGCAGAGGAGACTACTTGCCTTGTCATGACCAGGAGGCAGAAAGGCTGGGAGAAGAGGCATGGCTCCCAGTACCCCTTTTGGGTGTGCTTCCAAGGATACAACTTTTATATTTGTCCTTTCCCCCCAGCATGGTATTTTCATGGTTTATTCAAGCTATAATGTACACAGGTACTTGTTCTTTTGGTGACTAGCGTTTTATTGCATGGATGTATTACACTGTAGTTGTCTGCTCATGAATTGGAGGATATTCAGGTTCTTGCTAGTTTTTAGCTGTTATGAATAAAGCTGCAATGAACATTTGTGAGCAGGCTTTGGTGTAAACATATTTTGAAGTTTTTTTGGTTATATAGCTAGGAGTGAAATTTCTGGACCATATGTTTAACTTTTTGAGGAATTATCGGGCTGTTTTTCAAAGTGACTGCGCTCACATTCCCACCAGGGATACACAGCAGGAATACCTCTGCACCACACTAGTGTCATTGTAATTTTAATTTGTATTTCCCTAATGAAAACTGATGTTGAGTTGCTATTTTTTTTTTTTTTTGAGTTGGTTGGTAGTATTTTAAGCCAATATGTTTGTGGTAATTTGTTATAGGACAGCAAAAATCTAACATAGGTGTTTTTGCATATCCAGGTACTAAAACTGGAAATGTGGCAAAAGTTGATAGCAAAATATGCCACTTAAAGTAGCAGAGAAGTCAATATGTGGCATTCTGAAAAGGTAGCCCTGGGTAGCTCTGAGTATGAGGACAGGCATCTAAAAAAAGAAGATGAAGCTGAATTAGTGCCAGGACACTTACCTGATTATAAAGGTGCAAACAGGCAGCAGACATAGGGTAAAACAGAGGAATATTGGGAATAAGATGCTTCTTGTCCAGAGTGGTCATTGCCCATTGTCCCCTCATGTCAGTTCGGGTTACTTCTTCAGAGGAGGGAATGTTGTAGGCAGCTGAATTAGACAGAAATATTATAGGTGGTCAGACAGGGTCAGGCCCTCAAGGACGACCTGGAAGACAGAGTAACTTTACAACTAGAGACAGACACTCCTCCCATGTGGGCCATATCTCAAAAGACAAGAGTAAACCAAAAGAACTGCATACTTTCTTAAGGGTGGGCATCAGGGATTGATATGCTAAATAGGTATCAATCACCTTGAAAAAACCTAGAAAGAGTCAAGAGCCCAAGCTCAATAGGTGGTGTTCTCCCCTGCTTGCTACGTGACTTGCCTTCCCATTGGATCCTAATTTTAATCTATTTGACCTGAGCAACGGTGCTTGTAATCTCAATGGTTGACCATAGTCTTTGTTTTACCTCACATCCACCTAAGCGAGTTCCCACGTCTTCTCCACAACCTTAGATCCACCTCATCACATGATTTTCCTCTATAAAAGTCCCTAGAAGAGACAGCTTCCCCCCTTTGGAACCCCCTCTCCTGTCTCTCTCTGGGACAGGAGCTTTGTTTCCCTCAATAAATATGTTCTGCTGATTAAAAAAAAAAAAAAAAAGATGCTTCTCATTTTTGCCAGTTTCAACTGGATCAGCCATAAACATTATGACCATATTAAAGGTTTGTAATGTGTTTGATCTTTTAGCCATAGGTAATCTTGTACCAGGAGATTCAGGCTAAAAAGCCCATGACTGCTTCCCCATGGACATGTTTCAACATCTCAACTTCCATTTCTCTACTCTAGCCAAGAGAAGGTCAGGGGATTTCCCCTTTCCTTTACAATCTTGAGTGATTGATTCATTCATGAATGGATCGTTTTCTCCAGGTACTTGGGATACAGTCTGGTACTGTGTTACACTTAGACTCAACCATCAGAGTCTCACATGTTCAGGGTTGAAGCTTTTAAAAGATGATTGGACATGGAGGTGCTGCACTGATCCATAGTGAGTGCAGAGCTAAGTGCTTCTGTGGGTAGGGCCTGGTAAGAAGAGGTGGGCCACAGGATACATGGCCTGCAAAGCGTACATCTCCCTCCCCAGTTCCTTCCTTTTTCTCTTTGTTTCCTGGGCACCACAACATTAGCAACTTTCCTTTTTGGTGGGCCCTTCCATCAAGCCATTCCTGCACTGGAGCCAGCCAACCATGCAAGAACCAACTTCTGAAACTGGGTACTAAATATGAATCTCTTTTCCATTAAGTTACAGTTGATGTACATTGTATCTTAGCAACAGGAGAGTGACTGGGATAGATTTTTTTATATGAGGAGTAGGGTCATTGCTGGAACTATACCTGAAAATATGGTTTAGAAGATTTTGACACTGGCTCATAGGATGAGTTTGGGAAGGTTTGAAGGTACCATCTAGAGAAACCCTAGGATGCTATAAGTTGAGTGGATGGGAGATTCTAGCCAGAGCTTAGAAGACCAAAGTGTTGATAAAAATGCAGAAAATAAAGACCAGATCCAGGAGGTTTCAGACTGCCCTACTGAGAGAGATGTCAGCAAACATAAAGATATTATCATGTATTCCTTTTTTGGGGGGGAGGGTGTACAGGGTTCTCAGGGTCTCATTACTAGATCAGACTCATAGTGAACCACCTGTTTACAGCCTCCCAAGGCCTAGGATTACAGGTGTGAGCTACCATGCCCAGTCTCAATTGCCATCTCAGCATGCCCTAGAGGCAGGGCCTGCCTGGCAGGCCTGGGGATTGAAGCCCTTGGTCCCTGTGCCTGCTTGCAGGCTCTTTAAAAAGTGAAATCATCCAGACCTGAAAGTGGTGGAATTATCATGTATTCTAAGCATATTTGTATTAGAAAACTTTTAAGAAGAAAAAGTAGATCACAATAAAGATCGGCTTGATAACAGAGAGAATTTTGATTGCAGTGAAAGTGTGGCCAGGAAAGGCCTCCTGAAAAGGTAAGATTTGGGCAAATACTTGAAGGTGGCAAGGAGTTAGGAAGGTAGATATCTGCTAAAGAATATTCCAGTAAGGGGACAATGACAACAAAGTTTCTAAGGCCTGGTAATGGCTGCATGGTTTGAAATACAGCAAGAGATTAGGATGCTTGGAGCAAAGCAAGGGGGAGATAAGGGCCAAGTGTGGATCAAGGCTGTTCTGGTTTATGTCTAGTTGTCCCCTCAAAGCCTCATGCAACCATGGGGTGGGGACTTCTAGAGTTTGAGACTTAACTCATGATCCACATGGGATTATGTGTTTTAGTACTGATGGGACTATGGGTCTGAGTCCTTCTGGGATTATAGGTGTGGTCTAAGGCAGAGAGGCTGAGGCAGAGAGCCTGAATGTGATATAAAGAGAGACAGAGAGACAGACTCACGCTGTTGCTCTGCTCCCCTGGTTGTTTCGTTGCCTCTGTCACCATATTGTTGCTGTTCTGCTGCCATGAACTGCTGCTCTCTGCCATGTGCCTCTCTACCTTGGAGCCAGCCGAATATGGACTGAAACCTCCAGTAACTGTGAGCTAAATAAACCTTTCCTTCCTTCATTTTGGGTGTCAGGTATTTCTCCCAGCAACAAATAAAAAGTAACTAAGACAAAGGCTGTGTAGATCTTCGTAGGCATTGCCAAGACTTTGACTTTCAGTGTGAGTGAAACTGGGTGCCTTGAAGACTTCTGAGCAGAAAATTATGAGGGCTAATTTACATTTTTAAAGGGATTCTATGCTAAGAATGGATGGGGTAAGGCCATGGCATAGGGGCAAGGGAAGGAGCAGAAGGCCTTATGGAGAGAATTTACCCCTAAGTATTTCAGAATAAAGTCTGTGGTGGCTTGTGTTACCGTGGTAAGCATGATGGAACTAAGAAGTAGCCAGTGTTTGGATATTATAGATGTAAGCAGGGACAGTAGAATCTCATGGAAGGTTAGATGTGGCAAAAGTGAAAAGGTGATAAAGAGAAGATTCTATGGTGTCAAGGTTTTCACCTGGACAATGTGAAAGAAGGCATTGGCATAATGAGATGTGAAAGGTATGAACAGCACATCTATAGGAGGTCAGGAATTCAGTTTTGCATAGGTCATGTTGAGGAATCTATTGATTTTTCACATGATTACATCTAGTAGGCTGACAGACATGAGCTTGGAGTTCAGTTGAGAGATTTGGACTACAGATAAAAAATTGACAACTACGGGCATATAAACAGTATTGAAAGCAAGTGTGAAATATAAATTTTGGTGTCTTTGACATAGGAGGGTGAATCCTCTCTGAATAGATCCATTTCTTTGTACACACAAACCTTGACCATCCCATTTCTGAGAACTGAGTCTCATCCTTTTATGTTTCTTTTAAGTCTCAAAGGTGGTTTCGCCATGGCTGGCTTAGACTCTCAGGCTCTCGATTATCTTTCTGTTCTTACCTCTGGAAGTCACTGTGTTATGCATCAGCCCCTCCCTCAGAGGACAGCTAGGACAATGCAGGCGCCATCTTGACATTTCTCTTCTTCCATGGTCAAACCTACAGATACTATATTGACTTTATGTCCACCTCTTTGCCTCTTCCTCCATTTTCAGCTTGGCGGTAGATTGTATTCAGATCAGTAAGCTCTGGGTACAAATAGCGATATATGATTTTGTTCCCTTCTCACGCCCAGTACTCACAATTTCAAGGAAGAGAGCTTTATTCTGACTCACACTTTCAGGCAGTGGACTGCTGGCTCCAAGGCAGAGACAGCAGGATGGAAAGACCTGGGTAGGGGATCGCTCCTCATCCAGAGCAGCCAGGAAGCAGAGAGGGTAGGTGGAGGGGCAGTGGTGAGAGCTACACACCTCCAAGTCATGCTCACAGGGACCTGCCTCTTCCTCCCACTTCCATTCAGGCCCATCTGAGAGCATGTTCAGTGATGCATCCACTCATGACTGCAGAGCCTCCCTGGCCCCAGTCACCTTTCAAAGGCTCAACTTCTGAACATGTTAGACTTTGCGGGGACATTCCGGTTCTAAACCTTATCAATGATCTACATGGGGAGTCTCGGCATTTGTAAGTTGGAGGGTAGTAGAACTTTAGGTCAGTGCTGTAGTTTATGTACCCAGGAGCAAGAGGTGAGGACAACTGCCCAGGATGCCTTTGCCAATACGGTCCCTTGCCATGGGAATTTGGAATGGATGGTGGAGTAAGGGGTTCTCTACTCTCAATAGAGATACAAGTGATATGGCTACAAATAGGGACCTGGGCTCCTACCTACATCACTCTGCCTCTGGAGTACCAGAGCACAAACACTAACGTTTAGCACTGGGGACCAATCTCTTCTTCCTTCTAGTCCATAATTCCAGAAAAGAGTGGACTACAGAATTAAGGCATGATAAAGAAATTCATGCCTAGGGTTCCTGCCATCTATACTCCAGGGAGGGATTTGAGGTCTCACAGTCACTGGGAAGGTGGGTGACCTGGCACAGTCCCAGGGGTTGGTTGGGCATGGCTCCTCTCTGTAAGCCCCCTGGTCATCTTCCTCCTCTGAGTTCTTATCTCCTTCTCCTCTCAGGCCTAGTTGCCCCTGTTTCCTCCTCCCCCACCTCTAGAGGACAGGGCCCACTTCAGAGCCCTATGACTCAGGCACGGGGTGGGGGAGGATGTTTTGGATGCCGCTCTGCTGACGCTGGTGCCCTCTGTTCTTACATCCTCCTTAATTTACTGCCTGAGGAGGGGGCCAGGGCTCTGGAGAGGGGATTAGATGGTCCACACTGATCTGAGGCAACAGCTGCTGGGCTGGCGGCCGAGGAGCGAGGGGCGGGGGAGTGGCTCCTGTCTCCACCAGGGCCGGAAGGGAACCAGGCGGGCATCCAGATGGGGCCCTTGGATGAAGGTAGCTCTTGGAGGCTGCCCTTGGTCTGAGGGTTAGGGTCTCAAGACTTATCTGACCAATAAGGTCAAGTCTAGATGTGACAACAAGAAGGCCAAGGGGGCTATCTGGTCAACCACTTTGCCAGTTTTCTGGGTAAAATTACAAAGTTTTCTCCTTTGCTTCCTACAACTCAGAGACAGGAAGATGAATCCTTTACCCATCCTTAAAAGGAGATTTTGTCAAGCTCTAAGTTACTATATAGTTGGGCAAGAGGCCCTGTATTATTAAGGCTGAGATCTTTTGATTCTATAATAATACTTTCTTTCTCTTATCCATGTTCCATTCAGAAGGCAAAGGATTAGCTGCATAAGTTCAATGCCTGTCTCAGGTAACAAGTGATATGGCTACGCTTAGGGCCCAGGGCTCCTACCTACATCACTCTGCCTCTGGAGTACCAGAGCACATACACTGACGTTTAGCACTGGGGGCCAATCTCTTCTTCCTTCTAGTCTGTAACTCCAGGTGATAGCTTTGGCTCACAGAAAATGGACCACAGATGGGAACCATTAGCCTGTTTTCTTTGAATCAGTTATTGCTCTTCTTTGGGACCTTGGTCTTATCATCTGTATTAATGGATAGTATCTTGAATAACTCTACTCATATCCTCAAAAGGTTAGCAAAGTCGTGCTTTAATCATCCTGTGAACAGGAAAAGCTTTAGGGGATCATTGAGAAGATTGAAGTGAAGAGTTTGTCTCTGGAAGAAAAATGTCCAGAATCTAATATTATTTCTGTCACCTACTAACTCTGTTAGTAGGCTAATAAATTTCTTCTCTTGTTTGTACTCAATTACAGCATGTTCTATAGATGAGGGATAAAAACACCACATATAACTAAGAAAGATTAGAAGAACAAATGCATTCTAGTAGCTTGGCATACTTCTTACTGTACAGCAAAGGCTAAATCAATTCTGGAAGACCAGCAGCAACAGTACCTCTTGCTTATTAATAGATGCAGCCACTGAAATGGGGCCAAGAGATCCTGAACTAACAGATAGTTTAGGGCACTGGTTCTGAACTGTGGCTCACCATGCGGGGATCTGATACCTAATGAGGTCAGAATCGCCCAAGTTTAGTGATTTCTATCACAGAAAGCCTGGTTTGATGGTCAGATAATTGACATATAAGTTGTTTATAGGTAAACAGGTGTGCAACCACTTAATAGTTTAAATACTTTTTTCAATTAGCACTTTCATTACTAATTAACTCCTAATGAGCCCTTTCTTCTCTGGGTTATGAACAGGACTTTCCCGCTGGGGGATCCCAATTAATGAAGCTTACCCTGCTTGGGGCCTTTGGGAAGCAGGCAGGACTAATTATTCTCTACCCCCCCAAACCCTGGCCAAATCCTCTCCCCATCCTTCATCAATCTTGTCCTGGCCTCCAGCTGGCTTGCATTAGCTCTGGTTTTCCAGCCCCCATGGCTGTGGCTGTAGTAAAGAGATTGAGCCAGTCCAGGCTGGATGGATCTGTCACCTGATCCTGGGTCTATGCTGCAGCCAGTCCTGGAATCTAGGGCAATGTGATCCTGCCCTGCGGGAGCCCCTATCCAAGCCAGGGACGTCATGGTGGGGCTTGGAAAATTCTGAATATCCAGAGACCTCTGCCTAAACCCCCAGGTATTGCATCTGCAGACTCCTAGAGAACCTCTAAGCCCCCCACCTAAAAAAAAAAAAAAAAAAAAAGAAAGGAAACTGAAGCCTGTGTCAGTGAGGCACCTGCTCTTGGTTGCGTGCCTCTTCATGGCAGACCTGGCCCTGATTCCTAGTGTGAGGTTCTTTCTTCTGCTCCCCCTGGAGGCTCTCTTCTGCAGGCCTTTTGGTCCTTGTGACCTATTTCCCACATATCAGGAAGGTCCATCTGGGGGCTCCTATCCAAAGCCATTCCTTCAAAGGCAGGAGAGGTCAGGAAGGAGGATTTTTAGACTAAAGCACATGAACCCTTTAACCTAGATTAAAGAAGTTACATTTCAAATCAGTTGAAGGAAAAATTTGAGGAGTGGCAGAATAAAGAATAAGAGATCACCTAACCTAAGAGGAATGAGTAGGTTTTATGAATGGAATTGAGTTTGATTTTTACAATATCCTGTTCTCTTCATCCAGTGATATGAAAGTCCAGAGGAAAAAACAGAAAAATTTGTAGAGGAAAGCTCTGCCCCTTTCTAGGTATAGAGGAAAGGTCAAAACAGTTCTCCAAAGACTGATCTTTTCCACATCATTTCAATGTTTTTGGATTTTTACATATCTTAGGCACATTCTCCTTATATTTCCTAAATGATGTGAGCTAGGTCTGCAGGATGTAAGAAGCTCTTTTAGGGTTTTGGAGACTATAGCAGATCCCATGCAGCTGTCTGGTCTTGGCCTTGAACATGTTGGCTTGTAAACAGTGTAGGCTCTGGCCTATCCAGAATGGAATGGTCACCTTGCCTCAGAGCTAGTCTGCTTAAAGGTAGCTTTTGGCATGAGCTTCTTTTGGTGAATTTATTCTTTTAAAAATCATCACTATTTTCTGAAACAATATTTCATAATAAAATAATGACAAAAGAACAATAGTTAGTAAACTGTGTATTATTATCTTCAAGGTAGTTACAAAGAGTACAAGACAGATACCAAAAGATTCTTTCTTACAAGAAATGGTCTGAGGGGTGGCAAGATAGCTCAGCAGACTAAGCTCCTGCTTTTTTTTGTTTGTTTATTTTGAGGGACCGGGGTTCGAACTCACAACCTTGCACTTGCCAGGCAGGCACTTGTGCCACAGAGCTATCTCCCTGGCCCCATAATCTCCTGCTTTGGCAAGTGCAAGGACCAGAGCTCAATCTCCAGTCCTGCATGATGCGCTGGCAAGCAACCAAGTCTGGTCATGGTGGTGCATGCCTGTAATCCCCAGGCTAGGGAAGCTGAAAACAGGAGAATCACTATGAGGCTGAGCTGCATAGTGAGAGCCTGTGCCAGATATATAAAACGAAGAAAAAAAAGAAATAAATAATCTGATAAAATCCATTAATGACCAAATTTCTTTCAACATCATATTAAACGCCAAAAAAAAAAAAAAAAAAAAAAAAAAAAAAAAAAAAAAAAAAAAAAAAAAAAAAAATCGAGAGCTTTTCCTCTAAAATCAGGATGAAGACAAAGATGTCCTTTATCACTATCTTTGTCCATCACAATCCTCAGTCCTCAGACTGCCAGAACAGTCCAGCG
Source organism: Capromys pilorides (assembly GCA_004027915.1). Lineage (NCBI taxonomy): Eukaryota > Metazoa > Chordata > Mammalia > Rodentia > Capromyidae > Capromys > Capromys pilorides. The sequence goes on from PVKN010008087.1 coordinate 16,137, forward strand.
AAAGAAAGAAATGACAGGGATGTACTACATAGACTAGTATGAAATCAAAGTAACGTTTGCAGGTCACATGATCCTCTGCTTACAAGACTCCCCAAAGACTCCACAAAGAGACTCCTAGAATTAATAACAAATTCAACAAAATAGCAGGATGCAAAACCAACACCCAAAAGTCAGCCACAGCCCTGTGTACCAATAATGAACTCACTGAAAAAGAAATTTGAAAAAAATAATGCTGTTCACAATATCATCAGAAAAAGACATACTTGGGAATTCACCTAACCAAGAAGGTAAAAGATATCTACAATGAATATTAAGTCACTCCTGAAAAAAGGAAATCTAGGAAGATGTCATAAAATGGAAAGATGTTCCCTGTTCCTGGCCAGGCAGAGCCAATGTGACCAGCATGGCCATACTTGCAAAATCGATACACAGATTTAACACAATCCAAATCAGAATATCGATAGTGTGAGCTTTTGAGGCTGAGCAAAATGTGCCAGTCTTTTAATAAAGTTCCCACATGTTAAGAAAGGACGTACTATGTCACAAGCTCTTCCCATACAATTTTTAAATAAGGTAAGTACTTTTGTCCCTATTATATGCTAGAGAAAATTGAGGCTTAAAACACCTAAGTGGCATGCTCGCAATTGCTAACTTATTTAGTGGCAGAGCCAGGACTGAAACACATGGTTTTAAGATTGAGAAATCAGTCAGTTTTTCCTCCAGTGATTTTCAGGTAGAAGTGAGGAACACTCTATACCCCAGCTGGGTGAGATAAACTCGTTCCCATTTCTTGTTTCCTTTGAGCATATTTCCTTATTGTTTTCCATTACAGTTCAGGAAATCATTCTGGAAGGATCCAGACATTGCGTGTAGCTTCTGCTGCTGCACCATGAAGCCCTTGATCATCTCTGATCCTAGCGACTGCTGTGGAGGATGATTCCGCACAGCTCAGACTCTGCTATGGTTTAGAGCTTAAGTGCACCCTACCCAGGTAACATGTGAAAGCCTTGTTCCCCAAGGTGTTGCCACAGGGAGATGGTAGAAACTCCAGGAGATGTTCAGGTCCCCAGAGAGATTCCTCTTAAGGGGGAGTGTGGGGCACTGCTCTCTTTTCTCTCTTTTGCTTTTCAGTCATGAGGATGACAACTTTGCTTTGCCACATGCTCCCTTCCATGATGTGCTGTCTTGCTAAAGGCCTAAAATCAAAGGACTAATTGATCATGGACCAGAACTTGTGATTCAAAAGAATCCTCTCCCTTTATAAGTTGATGGTATCAAGTCTTTTTTGCAGTAACAGGAAGCTTGCAAACAGAGTCATTCTCAAAGACCTCCCTCAAGTCTTTCCAGAACCCAATGCTTTTCCCATGTCATAGAACAGGGGTGTCCAAACTTTTTGCTTGGGCCATATTATCTTGGGCCACATACAAAATATAATAATAGTTAATGTATATAAGAAACAAAGCTCCCTTTATTTTATATTTTAACTTACTAAATTATTTTATGAAATAATACAACAGGTCCAAGTTTAATAATTGAATAAAAAAAACTTAGACATCTGCCTAATGGTCATAAACACTGATCTTCACAGGTACATAGGTTTAGGTAGTTGGAATGCTACTACTGGTGATTGCTGCATTTTATGTGTCAAGTTGCACAGGGATACATGTGGGGTTTGACTTGTCTATGTGGTGAGCACAGGGGGCAGAGTTAGTGCTGTCCTATGCCCTCCTCTTTCAGCATTCCTCATCATCTGTTGTAGTCAGGCTTTGAAAGGGAATACATTTAATACAGGACAAATAATTTATTTTATAATATTCATTCAAAAAGTCAAACGTAGAAGAGTACAAGATCTATCCATGCACTAGAGACCCAAAGACTCCAGCTGGAGGCCTGGATCCCATGGCAATGTCCTACTTGCATCCAGATGAAGACTAGAGCCCATGGCAATGTCTTCCACAAGTCCATCTGGAGGTCTAGCGCCCACAACAATGTCTCATGCAAGTCAATATCAAGGATCTGAGCTGGGAAAGCCCAAAGGTCAGTGGTGGAAGCTAGAGTGTCTGTGCCAGTGGGATGAAGGATCTGTGCCCACAGGCTGGGGGATCTGCCCTGGAGCCAGGAAGAGCTTGAGAGAAGGGTTCCCCCAGAGCTCCCCCAAAGAGAACTTTGGCCATCCTCAGTGGTGAAAGCAAGGACCCAAGCTCCTCCTTCAGTAATAACAGCTGAATTCTTATCAGGAAAAACAGCATGGCAAGCTTCTCCAGAAAATTAACACACTATCTTCCCCTCAAGTTCTGTTTTTATGCTGTTGGCAGCAATCCTCAGGTGGGCCTTCCACATGATTTAGTTCAGTGGGTGTTACAAATGGGCCATTAGTTAATCCACCACATCATCTATGCAGTCTGTGTTCATGCTGTGTAACTGAGTTATGAAAAATATAGCTAAAATCACATAATGATAAAAGCTTATAATCATGCATGTCGCTGCAGACCACAAGGCAGTTAGTTTCCCCAGGAACAGTCTTAAAGCTGGGAGGAAGAAGCCACAGTGGATAAAGACTTCAGCCTCATCAGTCATGACTGAGAACTCCTGTGAAGCATTCTGTATGCTTCTCAGAGGTTTCAGAACTGAGGCCCAATGCCCACAAACACAGTCCCCCAGGAAACACCTGCCCTTAGCTTTTCCCACTTCCCTTTTTCATTCTTTCTATCCACTTTCACTTGCTCTTTCTCAGATCAAGTAGTAGACTACCTCAACCATGCCCTTGTCTTGGGCCCTGCCACTGCCTTCCCTTTGAGGGCATATGATTAGAGAACAGTGGGACAGGGAAGGAGTGACATGATGGTAGCAGTAGAAAAAGCTTTAAACAGAAGGCAGCTTCTCAGGGGCACAATTCTCACAGCCTCCTTTCCTTTTCTGGAGATTCACCAGACATAAGATTCCTGTGGCTGCTAAAGTTTCTCAGGGTAAGAGAGGTGTGGGGGCCTGAAGAGATGTAATATTCTGATGTTGGTCGCAGTGGATGGGGGGGGGGGTGTCCACAGGCAGTTTCTGGAAAAGCATATCTTGTCTATTGTTAGGGATGTCCCTGAGCCCTTAGTGGTGGTTTTCTCAGGCTGCCAGCTCGTAGGGTTGTCATTGGCAAAGACTGCCAGCAAGACTCCCTTGGAATGGCTCCTGGCCATGATCCCAGTGGGGCCCGTTTCTCTCGCCACAGATCCTAGATCTTGCAAGGCAGAGGACTCTTTTATCTGGTAATATCTCTGGACCTGATATCCAGCCACATCCTAAGCCTCTGTATAAAAAACAAAGACTTGGGGTAGGGGGACTTAACTAGCTGGAAAAATCAATTTTAATGCTTGAAAAGAAACAGGAAAGCCTGACACTGCCGCCTCATTTTCACAAAATGAGTCATACAAACGGTTGACCTCATGGCTGATCTATGAGCAAAGGCGCCCTGACAGTTACCACTGGCACAGGGATGGGCTCAGACCTGATTCCTGGAACCCTGGTGCCAGTCAGAGCCCAGAGTGGCCTTTCACCATTAGGAAGTCAGATTACCTTTCCAAGGAGCAAGTTCCCAACTCAAAGCCACATGCCTGGCTGTGAGCCTTTAATTGGCCAGTTTCATTGGATAATTTCACTTTCTCACCATTGATTGGCCAGCCTCATCACCCACCCATCACAATCTGCAGCTCTCATTGGTCAGATCTGTCACATGCTCTCCAAAAGCCTTGCTCTCTAAAGAGAAGGCCCTCTATCCAGTCAGCTGAAATGAGTCTCTGTTTAGTCAGCTCTCATAAACCTTCCATCCAATTTCTACTTAAAGGCCAGTTCCTGCTATCCTCATCTGACTTTATGCTTCTCTTGTAGATCAATCTTAAACGTTCCTATTTCGTTCTTCTTGCCTATCATGTCACATTAGGATCTGGATATGTATTCTAGTTCATCCTCTCATTGGCCTTATAACTATAAACAAACTAGTTCATTTTTAATTACTAAGAGTACTGGAGTTAGATGGACTCAATGCAGTTTTATTGTTTACCACTACATGACTTCAAATAGATTACTTAACTTCTCTGCACTTTTTTTCTCTGGCTAGAAAACAGTGACAAAGCAGTACATACCTCAAAGATTTGTGAGGATGAAATGAAATACTGAATGCAAAATGTTTGGCACAAGAGTTCTCAGCAAATGTTAGCCACTTTTCTTGTGCTCTTATGTTTAGAGGAAGGGATCATAAAGGACAATAAACACCTGGTTTCGTCCTTCAGTGGCTAAGGGTTAGTTCCCAAGGTTGGCCAATGTGCAGAGCTGGGTACTGGTCAGTGACCTTGTAGATGCGGTTGTATCTTCTTGGGAGCAGACGAGCCCAGCATCAGGCCCTGCCTGGGCTGTCCGTCACCAGGTGCAGGGAGGGGCTTCAGCGTAGGCCAGGGACTTGGGAGGAGCAGGAGAATGGAAACCATTCTGTCAAGATCAGTAGCTCTGCTGGGTGTGGTGCGCACGCCTGTAACCCCAGCACGCTGGAGCCTGAGGCAGGAGGATTTTCGTGAGTTTGAGGCCAGCCTGGGCTATGTAAGCAAATTCAAGGCCATGCTGAACTACATAGTGAGACTCTGCCTCAACAACCACAACAACAACAAAATCAGTGATTCCGAGAGACACTCGTGAGTCAGTGCTGGCATGAGGACTGGCTGTGGCTAGTAAACGTGCTAAGGCATTTAAAAAGTAGCATAAATACATTAGCAAGGAAAAAAATGGGCCTAAATGGGATTCAAATATGGGATTTAGGATATAGATTCAGACACGACTACAGTGTCACAGTGGAAACCAATTATTACAACAAGAGGAATAAGACCAAAAGTATATTAAAGTGTATCTTTGCATTATTTTATTAATATGATTTTCTGCCAATTAAAAACATCTTTGGTCTGTTAAAAAGGACACAAGAAATAGCTTCATTGGTCATATTCAGCTCTTGGAACTCAGTCTATTTCGTCAAAGAAAATTTCTCGTGCATTTTATTATTCTAAAATCTTTGAACTGGGCTATATGATAACTGTGTTATTTTTATATATAAAAATCTTTGGATTGGGCTAGGCTACAACAGTATTGTTTTTATTTATTTTTATTTTTTATTTTGGAACCGGAGATAACAGTATTGTTTTGATATGCAAACTCTTTGGGTTGGCTGTGTTATGATAGCACTATTTTCATACGTGTAACACGTACATCTGGCCAGTACATTGAGAGGCCCTGTGAGAACTGGTCCTGGTCCCCCCATCGCTGACAGGGCCTGGATACTTGTAGGATTGCCACCGAGGAGGCTGCCATCATGCTTGCTTGTGCTTTGAATCTCGGCTGCTTTTAGCCAAAAATTTGCAGGAAACTTTGTATGGATTACAAACCATCGCAAAGCCTCTCCTGATGCATTTTCCTATTTTCAGTGGTTTGGGTTTGGACCCTACAATGTTTTTACCACCAGCCTTTGGGATGTGGGGCTGGTGTTTGGGTGGATATAGCAGAAGTCCCATCAACCTGAAAAGGGCAACAGAGACCTCTCCATGGCTAGGAAAGGGTAAGGTCCAGATGCTGCTTTTGTCCAAGGAAGATGAAGAGACAGAAGACACTCCTGCAAAAATGCATGCCCCTAACTAGTTCAGGGAAGTGCTGCAAGAGTTATGATGCTGTATTTTCTCTTGCACCGCTCATCTGCTGAAAGCTTGGAGACTGATGGTAGGAGGGAGATTTCATGAGCTGTGAAAGAGACCTAGAAGCATCTGTGTGGCTTCAGCAAGCAGAGAAAGAAGTTGGTAATCAATGGGCAAATCTATCTCAGGTTGTTATGGCAACAGAGAATAAGGGTGCTTAAGATGTGGAGGTCTGAAGAATCTCATCACCAGAGGCTGTGGGTAGGTGCTGGTGTGACGTATAGCTAAGTCTCACAGGATCTGTAGCTTGATGGGGAGCTTAATAGGAAGTCACAGGGCCATCTTAGAGAAAGAAGTCATCAAACGATCCTCCTATGCTGAGAAGGCAGACTGAGAGATTGGTCACCAGCTCACGAGGGAAGATGGAAGAAGCTCACGACCAGAGACCAGGTGAGGTGAACTGTCGGCTTCTCCACTGGACGATAAGCAGAGAGCCTTCTCCATGCCACCAGGACATGAAGCTTCCCTTTCCATCAGTGTCCCCCAGCATTCAGGGAGAAGGGAGGGAAGAGCAAGTAGCAGCTCCTTGAAGATCTGAGTATTTACCTCTGAGAGGATATATTGACTCCATGGCTATTTTAACAAAGAGTTAATACGTTTTTCCTCCCATTTTCAGCTTGGGGATGTTAGCAGATGATGAAAGTGTGTAGAGAAAAGAAATGTTTATTTTCTTTCATGCCTTATTAAACTGCATAAATTATAATCCCGTTATAAAGTATACAGTGGATATGTCATTATCCTAAAGGCTCTTTAAAAACCAACTGCTTTAAATCATATTTCTTACACTATAAAACTCTCTTAGTTGAAAATCTTTTTTGTGTCATGTGTTTCAGAACATGTATGATAGTTCTCTGATCTTTAGATTCTCTAAGGGGAAAGAATCATAGTTCATCATTTTTCATCTTGTAACTGATGCAAGAACTGCCCACTGAGACGTAAGACTTCAGAATCTAAATATAGCTACTGCTTTTGTTTGTGTTTTTCAGGCCAGTCTCATTAAAAAATGGGTAAAAAATCCAGTGTGGCAGACATACCAAAGGTATAAAAGCAGTTCTCAGCTAACCCTTCAGAAATATTAATAATGCCACTTTTGGTGAAATCATTAGGAATCCAAAGTTGTAGAACACTGAAGGTTTCTGGGATGGTTGTCTCACAATATTATCACCCAAGTATCTGTATGTCTGTAAGCTCAACAGTTCCTATCTCATTTGACTTCGGCAGAATTGCCTTTACAAATTAAAAATAAAGGCCCTTTCTGGAACTGGAGGAGGTAGGTAGCAATCCTCAAATAGCTAGAATTACCCCCATCCCACCCCAAGCTGCAGAAACCAGAGCATAGCCTTTGGGATGCATGTAAAGTCCTTTATAGCAACAGAATATTTTTATTGTTATATCGTCAAGATTTGTTTTACATTTCAAAGTTTTATTAGATTAATTGTATTTTAGTTTAGGCAATAAATGTGTAGAATTACTGGTGTCTAGTAAAGTTGTAAATGTACCTGGTTATCACAAGCCTTTTAATTTGGGGCTCAGTGCAAGACAAGTTAGACTTCATATTAGGGTCTATTTTTCCTTCCAGGTCTGTCTGGAACTCCCATTCTTACAGTCCTATGGGCTAAAGCACCTGCTTTATGAAATAAGCTCACCTGAGCAGAGAGGACAACAAAGCTCGAGCACAACAGTAAGAGACAGCCCCAGTGTGTAAGAGACACTTTGACTGGGAGTATGTCACACAGTGTGCTAAGCCATTCATGAATATATTGTTGGTTTTGTAAATCTTTTATTGAAGTATACCATGCACAGAGGAAAATACACATCAATTTACAGCTTGATGATTTTCCTGAAATGAGACACCTATGTAATTGGCTCCCAAATCAACAAAGAGACTATGACAGCCTACCCTAAAGCTTCTTGGTATCTGCCTCTTTTCATCTCTTTCAATTCTCCCAAGAATAAGTACTGCTATGTACCCCTCCCTCAGTACCCACCAATGATACATTACAGAATGATAGCACATCACCAACCAGGAATTTGGTGTTCATAAAATAATATCAACTTAATTCCAGACCTTAGCTTTCACCAATCTTTATGTCTGATATTCTCTTTTTGTTGTATAGTCCTATGAAATTTTATTGCATACATAGATTTCTATAAACAGTGTTACCTGGTTTTGAACTTTACATGAAAGTTACCATAGAATATACTGTTATGTTGTGGTTACTTTGACTGACTCATGTTTGCAAGATTTATTCTTATGGCCATGTGTAGTTGTAACTTGTTTACGCTCTGTGTTGCATTCCACTGTGTACATATTCTACAATTCATTTATTTATTATATTGGATTATGTCCTGTATGTTTTGTTACTATTGAGTTTTAAGAGTTCTTTGCATATATTGGATGACAGCTATTTATCAGATGTATTGTCTACTCATTTCTCCTCCTCCTCCTCTTCTTCCTCTTCCTCTTTCTCTTCCTCTTCCTCTTCCTCTTCTTCTTCTCCTTCTCCTTCTCCTTCTCCTCCTTCTCCTTCTCCTTCTCCTTCTCCTTCTTCTCCTTCCTCTTCTTCATGGCCAGCTCAGCCTTCCCTGAGGGTGGGGCTGGCACAACGTGTGGTGCCAGGGATCAAACCACAGTCCCTGCAGTTGTCTAAATTTTCCTGAGCAGGTGCTGAACCATTTTGCCAGCCCCATTTCTTCTTCTTAATATGCACATTTTGCCTATACCAAAGGGTCAAAAATGTTCCATGTTTTACTCCCAATTGCTACTGCTTTACCTCTCTTGTTTAGATTTATAATCCAACTCTCACTAACTTGGGATATGTTGCAAAATGGGAGCTCAACCTTCCTCCATCTTTTCTTTCTCTGTGCATATGCCACTGGCACAGTGCCACTTATTGAAAATATCTTTACCCCGTTGCATTTCAGTGGCATCTTCATTGTGAGCCAGGTGTCCATGTGTATGGATCTTTGCAAGAGGTGGGAGCTCAGGGTTTAGGGCTCTTGGTCCCCTGACTTACCACAGAGATCTAGCCTGATATTGGCTGGAAGTTAGAAGGCCTCTGTCATTGAAGTCAATCCTGTGGGCTTCAGAATCTAGCAGATCTGCATTGCAGTCTTTGTTGTAGGGCTTTGAAAAAGTTGACTGACTTCTCTAAGCTATTGGAGAATGAGAGTAACATTGTGACATAGTACTTGACAGGTTGCCACATTTAAAGGTTTGTTCTTATTGTTGTCATTATTTTTCTTATGTATGTGGTACAGGATCTCACTACACAGCTTGGACTTGTAGTGATTCTCTTGTTTTCAGCCTCCCAAGCACTGGGATTACAGGTATATGCCAACACACTCATCTTGGTAGCCAGCTCAGGGCACCCACAGGGCAAGACTGGCAAGGCATGTGGTGCTGGGGATTGAACCCTGGTCTCTGCTATTGCCTAAGCAGGCACTTAGTCTGCTGAGCTATCTCTTGCTGGCCCTGTTGTCATTATTCATATTTGTTATCTTAAGAATAATGAGAAGGAGGACCAGGGTATTCCACTGAATCCCCCAAGTCCCTTAATTTCTGCTCCTTCCCTAACCCTGTTCCTGTCTCTCTTGGGAACTTCCTAAAGTAATCTTGTGAGGACAAGGACATGGGAAATTTCTGAAGAGCTTTCTGGGAGAGTCCAATATTACCTATCCTCAAGGCATCTGATTTTCCCTATTCTGTTCTTTCTTGATACAACTTTTAGACCTTTCCTTCTTGGAGATTTGTTAAGTGCTAGCAGTTCCAAAGCAGGC
>PVKN010008088.1:0-25622 GCA_004027915.1 Capromys pilorides
AAACTGGGTGGCAACAAGATCACATAAAAATGTTACACTTATTATTTTTTTGGTACCTGGCTTTTGGAGATATTTGTAATTTTTAAAAAGAGAATAAACAATGATAGATAAAACATAAAAAACAGAATGAAATAAAAGAAAGAAACCCAAGATGATAGGAATTCAACATGGTTGTTGCAGGGTACGTTTTCTTCAAAGTAGTTGCTCAGATTACCAGATATAAACAGATAAAATTGGTCAAAATACAAATTTTAAGCGTTAACCACTGGGGATGTTTTTCTTATTCGAATTATGAAAATAACCCCGCGTGAGAAGCTCCCTTCTGTGTAAGTCAGGGTGCAGCTGTGTCTGTGTTGAGTGTAACTCCCCAATGTCTCAGCAACCAGCGGTCACACTGCACTTACCTTCAAAACAGATTGAAAGATGAGTAGTGTTTTTATATCAACTCTTCAAATAAAAACCCATGAAAACAGTAAGGATTATGTGTAACAACTGATAGTAGTTACATTTGCTTATTTTTCTTTCCACTTCATCTCCTTCCCTTCATTTATCCTACTTCCCTTTTCTTTCACCATCTGAATAAAGCCCCAGGTGACCAACTGGATCCTGTTTATTTTAAAATGTTCAGCGAGCTCATGCAATTACAGAATGTGTGGAGACTTCATTTCTCAGATCCAGTGTCTATTACTGTTGGTATGGGATGTGTCTGATTCCAGGTAGAAATAAAACACAGGATCCCTATCTAGTAAAGAATCAAAATTAGAGAGAACTTAGATGCTTTCTATACAACATGGCTCTACAGCACACATGGAATTTTTTTTTAACAGAATAAAGAATTAGGCGTTCGAAGCTAGTTTTGATGAACAATGGGATCATAAATGCTTTCACTGTGAGGGCTTTAAATTCTGCAAGGAACTTTCTGCTCTGAATAAGACATTTGCAACTGTGGCCATTCTTTTTTGTCTAGACTAATTATCAATATGCTTTTGAAAACTTGACTAACAACATGTTGAAAATATACTGCTGGTTCTAATTGCCTTACTTTTTATTTTAAATATAATAAAAATTAAAAAATTAAAAATGACATAGAATTTCAAACCAAGATGATGGTAAATCAATAATATTGTTATAGTGCATATTGTTATCTCCAAAGTAGTTGTTCAGATTATCAGATATAAGCATGCAAAATTGGTCTAAATTTTTTTTAAATTAAGCATTAACTGCTCCTTTCAGCAAAACAATAGAAATCACGAAAATTGGGCTGGACAGTTAGCTCAGCAGTGTAAGCGCCTGCCTGGCAAGCACAAGGACCCAGATTACTGTATCCTGTGTTGGCCGCAGAAATCTGGGCATGCCATGCTGAACAGCAAAACCAGGCGTGGTGGTGCATGCCTGTAATCCCAGTATTGGTGAGGCTGAGACAGGAGGATCACTATGAGTCTTAGCAGTATAGTGAGACCCTACAGAAAATAAATACATAATATATATATATATATATATATATATATATATATATATATTCAGTTTAACATAATTATTTTTTAATTTAATTGTATAATTTCATTTTGGAAAGTCAAAGACAAAAGCAAGACCAAAAATCAGAAATAATGACAGAAACAGGGTAACATGAAACAATACATATGTTACAGATTTTCAGAGCAAAAATAGCTGATTAACATTGGTTGATATATTATCTACTTTTATCATGAAATCTGTTGCTTAGATTAATAGATAGGTATGTAAGATTGGACATATGATTACATATTATCCCTCTCTTTTGTATGTGTTTAGTGCAGGGTCTATAGGGTCTCACTGTGTAGATCCGGCTCACAGTGATCCTCCTGTTTACAGCCTCCCAAGCACTGGGATTACAGGCACGCATCACACCCAGTCCCAGCACACCCTGGGGCAGGGCTGGCAGGGCATGTGTCTGCCCAAGCAGGCGCTTTACTCTGCTGAACTATCAGGGTGGCCCCCATATTACCGCTTATGACAGATATAGTAAAACAGAAAGAAATGGAACGTAAGGATTAAACAACAAAGATGAGAGAAAGGAGAAAAGATAGGAAAGAAGATGTGAAAAGCATGCAAGTATATGTACAGGATGGCTGAGGTGACTGTACTAAAAATTTCTATCAGCTTTTTAAAGATAGAAGTTCATGTGTAGGATTTTCACCTTGACTAACTCTGTACGCAGATATCTGTGATCTAAGCAGCTGCGTCAAGGACAGCAGTGTGTTATACAAAAACCATGCTTGAATACTTGTCATCTTGACCCTCTAAATATGTAACACTTCTAATGTCATATCAGTTATTATACTCTCTTCAAAATAAATTTTAAAAAAAGACAAAAAGAAAAAATAATAGGGACAAGAACAAAAAATTAAGGTTTCTAAAAAAAATTGTTTAACAATTCTGTTGAACTCATCAATTAAATGACCTTGCAGGTGGCATGGAGAGATTTCTAAATTAAGCCTTGGATTTGGAAGTTGCTTGAAAAAGCATGTTGTGCTTATCCCCTGTCCTGCTGCATTTCAAACTCATTTTGGAAGTACCAGGTGTCTGTCAAATGCCATGCTAGGGATTAGATCCATTCTCTCTAATTTTCACACATAGCCTTTCATGTGGGTCCTGTCTTGAATACAAGAAAGAAGGTTGAAAGACACCAGGGAACCTTCTTAAACCTTCTTAAAGCTAATAGCCGGTGTGGGCAGATGCTGAACCCTGCTGGTTTTGCCTCCAAAGCACCAGCTCCTGCTACCGTATGGTGCTGCTTGCTTCCCAACTCTAAAACAGCCAGCCAGATTGCTAGTCCTATTTTTGGAATTTGATGTATTTTCCAGTGTGTTATTGTACCTAATCTGTGCTAGAGATAAAAGATAATCCAGGATAATCTTTTACTTATAAGAAATTAAAAACACATTTGCTATAAAATGCAAATATACAAGATACATTTTCTCTATATAATCCAGATGAAATAATTATGTTGTTTTATCTTGTTACATTTTATTCATAGTGCATTGCAGACAATACACTGAAAATTTGGAACCTAGTGTAAGAAAGGCAAAATTTCATATCTACCCTCTTAGAACTTCTGTAAATATTTTTTTTAATGTATTCAGTACAGGTTCTAAAATGTATTTAGTCCAGTCTCACTTCATAGGCTGGACTCATAGTGATCTCCTGTTTTCAGACTCCCAAGTCCTGGGATTACAAGTGCATGCCACCAAGTCCAGTCTCAATAGCCATCTCAGTGCACCCTGGGTATGGAGCTGGCATGGCTTGTCTGGGATTGAACCTTGGTCCCTGCACTCTGCCTAAGCAGCTGCTTTAGTCTGCTAAGCTCTTTGGCCATTTGTACTTGGACCTGAGAATTCAACTGATCAAATAAACTGGAACACTCATAAGGAAGTGAAAACTCACTAAAAGGGTAAAACAGAAATGCCTTTATATTCAATTGCATTAGTTTGAACAGAAGACACAATGTGTAGGGGAGAAAACTGTGGAGAGGCTAAGGGAAGACAAGAATTATCATGGCAGGTCTGTTTGCAAAGAGTTCTGGTGGCAGTTTGCTCTAGTTTAGATGACAAGAACATTGCTTTCCTTCTGGTAGAGGGACAATATCTTCCATATGGGAGTTTTAATTTCTCTTATATGTGGGGACATTGGAGCATCCTTATGTTTGCTGTTTGTCAGATAAATGCCCATAACTGATCATCTTAAATTGGTGGCCTAGAGAGGTTAGTAAGCATATTCTAAGTATGCTTACTAGGTGGGACATGGGAGCAACACTTTCAGTCTTTGGTGCTGCATCTGGTCCCTGGTCCTCTTCCCCTGTGCTCTGCGTCCTGGCACCGTGAACTGAGTGCCTTTCCTCTACCCTGCCTTGGCACCATGATGCCTCAGCTTTGGAGCCCATGGACTTCAGAGTCATGGGCTGGAACTTGGACCTACAGCAGCTTCTGCTCATTTAGGTGTGGGTGTTAGCTATTTGTGTGCTGGTGGTAAAGCTGTCCCAATAAGTACCTTTGGCTCAAAATAATCCTCATACCAATGTAGCCTAATTTAGGGTGGCATCCTGACACCCTTCACAGGATAGTTAAAGCCAAGAACTTTCAACTAAGAAGTCAGTTATTCAAATACATTTTCTAGCTTTATTGCTTCTATGGAAAGAAAATATGATGAGCTTCATAAATTTTTTAGAAGAGCTTGATTTTAGCAATTACTATGGTTACTAGAAAACCATTGCAATTCTTACTATCTTTATATAAAATTGGTATTCAATTTCGTTTGTTTTCATAAACATTAGCTTATGAAAAGGGTATTTGGGTAAAAAAAGAAAGTCCACTACCCATTGTCCACTTAATGGTGAGTGGTGCCTTATTCTTGTCTGCTTGTCTTTGAGACAGTTTCACTATGTAGTTGAGGCTGGCCTCCAACACATGGCAATCCTCCCAACGCAGCCTCTGTCTCTGCACTCTGCTTTCTGACTGTGAGGAGATGGGAAGCCTTCCTTGGCTTTCCCCTCCACCCTAATATTTCTGCCTTGGAGCCCAGCAACGCTAAAATCTCTGAAAACACGAATCAAAACAAAATTCTCATCGCTGAATTGTGGTTGTTGCACATTTTGTCCCAGTGAAAAGAATCTGTCTAAGATGAGAGGTGTATCTTTGAAAAGGACACTGGGACTCTCACCCCACTCCCCTTCTTCCTATCTCTCAGTCACACCCTCTTGCCATAATGAGCTGTGCTGCCGTAGGCTCAGAGCAACAGAGCACTCGACAGGCTGAAAGCTTCAAAACTATGAGCCAAATAACCTTTTTGTCTTTGTAAGGTGATTATTTCAGGCATTTTGTCACAGAGATAAAATACTGACTAGCATATTGGCATATGGGAAAATTGATAATGCTTTTCATTAATGGGTTCTAAGTTGGAATGGGACACTGTAATCAAAGATAAACAACAGAAAAAGATGAGAAAGCTGATAAACACTGATCTTGTTCATATTCAAAAGAGATACCAGAGTCTGAGTAATTCTCAAGGAGCTGGATTTGAATTCCAGCTTATGTAGTACCTTCACCAAAGAACAGAAACTTTTCAGAGAAGCAACAAGATGAAGGAAAATGATTTTTGAATTTCTACTGGGAACAGCTTGTGGGACAGCAAATAACAAATGTATGTGGGTGGAGGGCACTTTTTAATTTTACAAATCTGTACTTTTCTCTTAATCAAATATGGGAAGAGTAGAACGCTATCATGCACCTGCTTCTTCTTCATTGTCTTCGATTAGAAAGCCTTCATAGATTGGGGCGAGCATATTCTGGTCTGGATTAGGAGGGAAATTATTGTGTGAGCTATAAATCAGCGAATACATTAAATATGAAGAACTAGCTAAATAAGTGATTCAGGTGAGTGATTCAGACAGAGAGGGAACACTTAAAGAAATATGTTATCTAAATAAATGAGTTAAATTTCCCAAAGCAAAATATAAATAATTATAATATGGAGTTTGTGATTGTGTTTATGTATTTATTTATTTAGTGAGGTACCCTGGATGGATCCCAGGGCTTTGCACTGAGCTATGTCCCTAGCCTCTCTTTCAGTGTCTTGTTTTAAGATAGAGTCTTAAGGAGTCACTGTGCTGCCCAGGTTTGCCTTGGACTTGGTGATCTTTCTGCCTCAGAGTCTCAGAGTGTCATGACGACAGGTGTGTATCACCGTGCCCACCTCTTGGCTCGTTTCTGTGTTTTCAGGTCTTGAAAGAACCTATTGATTGTGCTTCTTAGATTTCTGCTGAGGGAATTTGCTCTCAACCTCAATGACTGAGCACCTGCTTTTTGAAGAAGCACCTCTGTGTCAGGAAGGCTAGCGTCTGCATCACTGCTGCGGGAGCTGGGTGATGACAGTGGAAAGCAGTTCACAGAGACTGCTCAGCAGTCTTTCATTGGCAGCCCCAGAGGTGATGCAGCAGAAGGGTCCGGTACATCTTAAGCCTTTAAAACAAACAAACTAACTAACTAAGCCCACAGAGGTACATTCTCACTTCTGTTTTATTCATTTTGAGACAGGTTCTTACTAAATTATTAAATTACTCAGCCTGTGCTTTAAAATTTGACCCTCTGGTCCCACCCAGTCTGCCCAAGTGCTGGCAGCACAGATCTGTACCACCACACCAGGCTAAGAGGCAAATATCTTCATTCTGTGTCACTTGCATTTATATCCATGTAACACCTGGAAAAGCTATTCACTGGTTGTTTTTATCTGAAAATGTTTTTATGGAGATTAGGTAAAAGAGATGTGAAATTTTATCTTCCTCGGGTCAGCCAAATAGCTCAGCAGATTAAAGCACCTGCAAGCAAGTGCAGGGGCCAGGAGTTTGATCCCCGGGCCTGCCATGCCTGCCCTCCCTCCCTGCATGCTGAGACAGCAATTGAGACTGGGCTTGATGGCACACGTCTGTAATCCCAGCTCTTGGGAGGCTGTAGACAGGTGAATTGCTAGGAATTCGGTCTAGTAGTGAGACCCTGAACACCCTGTAGACCATTCCCTAAAAAATAAATAAATAAATAAAAGTATCAGAAAGAGTGAGAGAAGAAGCTTTCTTAGCATAGGGCAAGAATCAGTAGTATCTTGTTCAGAAAATTTAATTATGTTAACTAAAAATAAATGCATGGCATCAGTTCCATAACTGAAATTCACTTTCCTAATGAATTTCTGATTTGATCTTTGACCCAAAAAATGTGTCCCTCCCCCTGCTGAGCCTGTGGAGACAAGTGAAGCATGCCTGTTAGGAGCCTGAACCCCGGCCTCTAACACTGTCTTAGTTCTGCCACTTTATACATCACAGAGTGTCCCTGAGTAGATTGTTCAATGTGCCAATATTTGTCACATAGCAACCTCTTGGCATGTCCCAACTCCTGATCTGTAGTGGATGAGTTTTAATACTAGTAAAAAGGAGGTACAAATAGAGAAAGGTACCCCAAGAAGTATGGAGGAATGTAGCAATAACAGCCTATTTTTTTTATTCAAATGAATAATCCCATTCAGTGCAAGCGATACTACTAAATGTTTTTATTTGCTCCTTAGGTTCCCTTGAAAGTCCAATTTTTATAAGCCCTTTTTCCAAGCACCTCTAGTTAACATTTTTTTGTGGAGTACTTGCTAAGGGCTATGCTTTTAAAAGTAGGGAAGTGATTAACCTGTAAATGAATTAATTGTCTAGGAAAACAGATTGCTTTCAAAATCCTGGGGAAATAAGAATGATGGGCCTTATGGCATTTGGCATCCCTGCCCCCATGGAAGAAAAGATCTTTGTCAGAACAACACACAGTGAAAACCTGCTACATGAGTGATCTGAGGAATGAAAGTTTTGTTGAGAAAAGATATTTGCTAACATGTTATTTGTATAGTCAAGATTTTCATGACAAAAAAGTATGAGTTCCTTTATTTTGTAAAGAATATTAATCATGACATAAAAATAATATTTTTGAAAGTGCTATAATATCTATTGTTTAAATACCCCCTTCAACAAGGTAATGACAATGGCACTGTTAGATTTTATTTTGTTGTTCTAATATGGGAAAATTGGTTTAAATAACTATTTTTCCCTCATTTTCTTCCCTATTGGTGTAAGATGAGATATATGAGAAGTAGAAACTAATAATGGAAAATTATATTTCAATTTTTTTGCTGCATCTGTTCCTATTTATTTTTCACTTGTCTGACATGCTGGAATTCCTTGGTACACTTTGTAGTAAAATTGAAATTTAAATTACTTTGGTTCCTTATTATGCTAATTCCACTTAGGATTCCCTCACAGTTCTTTAGGGTCTACATAAGCCCTACCAAACCTCAGACTTCTCTGTGCATGTTTTCTGCAACTACCACCACACAGGCAAGCAGTGCACTGGTCTCACTAGTATGAAGAAATGCTATAGCATCAAATCAGAGTGGAGATATTTCTATTAAAGGCAACTAAGTTATTAAATATTGAATTTCCCTATAGTTTTTCAGGGTCAGAAATAGAATTCTTATAAAGTGCATTATTTCTCATAAAGGTTAATGCTTAAAATGGAATAGGAAATAACTAGAAAACAAAGCAAAATATTTATATGACAGCATATTTTTATTTTAATTGTACTAAGCCTATATTTTCAGGAGATATCATTAGAGCATATCTTTCATTAATCATTTTCTTCAGAAATTTAAGTATAATCGTCTATTTTTTCACTTAAAATGAGGAAGTCTATAGCATGGGAACCAGACTGTAGACAAGTCAGAAAAATAACTAAATTCAAAATATACAAAAATTTTTAAATAATACTTAAAATGCCTCGGAAACCTCTTACATAGGCTCATTACTGCTCCTATACAAGCCACACTTAGTTTGTGAAAGAAGAATTCAGGGAGGGAAAAGTTTCACTACATACAAATTATGTGATTATGAGGGAAGCCAACTGATGTGTACCTTAGAAGGAATAAAGTCTCCTTTAAGGTGCTTAACACAGCAGTATTTATGTCCACTAGATGTATTTCTTCCATAATAGTATGCTGAAAGATTAATTATCCTAATATTTTTATATTGGTTTGACACTAGCCTTTCCGAATATGCAGACATTTCTGCTCAGTGTTGTCCTTAAGAATCTGGAAAGCTTTGTTGATAGAATAAAAGACCTTAAGCTTTCCCTTTATAACCTGGCCAAGGATTCCACATACCTAACATTTCCCATCTCTTTTTTCCAGGTCACTGACTCACTTATTAGAAAATTATAATATGCTTTCCAGATACTACTAAGCAAGGCAATCTAATATTAATCATTTAAAAAAGATTTCTTATTCAAGTTTATATTTACTATGCAGACTTAAGTTTAGACAAAAACCAAGCTTGCCTCAATACAAATTTAAAACCTAAAAGACATATAAAGCTCCAGGTTAGTGCTAAAGTGCACCTTTCTCAAGTAGCAAATATCCATTGTCTGGTCTGAGTACATCAGAGCTACACTAAAGCACAGTGGAAAAAGAGACAGAATTGTGTTTGCGTGTCTATGTTTCCAGCTTCTCCTTTGGTTTATGGAGAATGTTATAGATAACCTCATTTGGTTGGCAGGTAAAGATTTCCTGGTAATCATGCAGTCAGGCATTCTAAAATTGGAACTATCATATTTCTCTTTGGTTTGGGAGATACGTTTCTCTGAGTCTGTATATGTTCTTTTGTGTTTTATTTATCTACCTTTGAATTTATCATCTATATTTGTCATTTTACAGAAATAAGATCATTGGGGCTGCAAAGGTAGCTCAGGAGTCTATGTGCGTGCCTAGGCAAGTGCAAGGACCAGGGTTCAATTCCCAGTACCACATGCCGTGCCACCCCTGACCCAGGCACACTGAGACAGCCACCAAACCTATGCACGGTGGCACGCATGGGGAGGCTGAACCAGGAGGATCACTTTGAGTCCCAGCTACATAGAGAGGCCCTGTACCAAATACATAAAAAACAAGATCATTCATAATATACTTTTGTCTTTTAATTTGATGTAACTGTCTCAGTACATCAGTGAACACAGTATATCCTCATAGCTTTTCTTATTGTTTAACATACTCTACAGATGTGCATTCCTTTTACTTTTTAACTAGTTTCTTTTGTTTATAATTAGTTTATATGTTAAACAATAACACATTCATGAATATCTTTGACATGGCTATTATTTTAAGATGAATTCCTCAGGAGAAATTGATGGCTCTAAGGACACAAAATCTAATCCCTACTTGCATCATTTGCTTTTTCTCAAAATCTCTTTAATTATAATAAATTTACTTTATATATTTTAGTTTTCTACAATTTAGCTAGTAGAAACCCACAGTTCATGCATAGTTACTTCAAATGATAGAGATGTGAAAGTTATTCCTGGAACAAACACATACAGCTGCTACACTAGTGAAGATTACATTTTAGTGTGACAGGAAAGAGGAGAGTAGACAAGAATGAATTAGAGTCCACGCCTTGCCTCGATTATGTAACTATCATTGTGCTAACGTATTGACTACATCTAAAAAAGAAAGACACATTAAAAAGATGGCTGGAGGCTGCCTACGTGAAGTAGGAGACGTTCCCAGGTGGTTGAGGTTTCCTCTGTTGACATTGTGGTCACAGCCAGAACAGTGCACACCTGTGAAGCTTTTCGTGCCCTTTCTAGCACTGGCCGTACTGTCCAGTATTATTCAAACCAGCACAGATGGTGGTAAAAAGAAGTGAGGAGCGATTAAGCAGGTGATGAGACTGCACAGGGCGATAAGGAAGATAAGAAAATGCAAAGCACGAATGGCAAGAAGGCTTTGAAGAAAATCGCCATGAGACGGGGAAGGAATTGGTAGGAGGGCGTGAACGTGGTGTTCGCGCGACTGATCTGGCCACAGAGCGCCAGATGGCAGAGCCGACAATATCAACTATTTTGAAGACTAAATATGCCATTAAAGGAGCTGATGTGCCTAAGGGATAATGATTTTAACTAAGCAGAAGACACAAGTGCTGGAAGAGGGGGAAAAGATATTTTCAGTGTGGTTGAATGAGAAACAGCCGGTAGGTGGTAGTGTTAGTGAAGCAATGGTTGGCGAAAAAGCTGGACAGTTGTGGAGCAATTTACTTCAAGACAGCTCTCCTACAAGGGCAGCACGCGATGAACTTAACACTAGCACATGATGCACGCATTCCACAGAGAAGTGGCGTCCACAGTGCAATAAGACATGTTGGCGCTTCCCGTTCTGAGAAGACTGCTGCAGAAGCCTACAAGAACAGGCTTGTACAATTCATGTCAGAAGGCTACATCGCTTGGCGAGTGTTCTACTGGGAAGAAGCCAGATGCTTCTGAAAGAATAGAACCTGTGTCACACAGGATAAAAAGACACTGCTGGGGTACAAGCCCACGGAGCACAGGATGACCCTTTTGCTGGTGTGAATGCAAGCGCTGATCTGAAGAAGAGTAAGCCAGCACTGGTATACCATTCCTCCACCCCCTGTGCTTTTAAGGAACTGAATATGTTCCTGTCATTTGGGGATCAATATGAAAACATGGGTCATTAGGCAAATGTCCCCAGAGCAGCTGCGTGAAGTGTTCGTACTCATTAAGAAGAAATATTTTTCTGACACACAATTGCCCAAAAGGTGCCTTCTTCTCATACCCTGGCATCTTCTTCAGTCTTGTGAATGATAGGGACACTGAGTATGACTTCATAAAGGTCAAATTCTTTCCCTGCAACATGGCAACTCTTAACACTGTCCACAGGCCAGCAAATTACAACTCGAAGAAGCTGTAGACAGAGGTGCTCTTCACTGGGCATTTTAGTATTGAAGAGATGTCTTTGCCTCTGTGAGAATTATGGAAGAAACATCTTAATGTTCTTCTCTACATCAACTTCACTGACAAAGCCTGGGAATATGTAACATACTAGAGCTTAAATTCAGCCTGGATGAAGCTATGGCCAGAATGTGTCAGCCAATGTGACTTTTAGGGATCTGATGCACAGAGAGTGGTGAAGATTGTGTCCATTGACAAGATGATGGGCCCAAACTTCATTGGTGCAGACACAGAAGAGCTTGTTGAAGACCATAAGGAGGAACTGATGAGAGAACTTTCTGAGCTCCAGAGTGAGTGGCAGAAGGCCCTTGTTGAGTATACCGCTGAGGAAGAGAAAGACCCAGAGGTGGTTAGCATTGATGTGATAGAATCCATTATGGAAAAATGGAGTGAGTGGCAGGATTTCTTTGAGAACCACCCCAACATAACTCTGTTGGACAGAATGCCAAGTCTGATAAAAGATAGTATGATCTTTCATTTCCAGAGGGTTATGCAATGTAGGAAAAAGCAAGTGACATTAGAGTTTTCATTAAAATTGACCCTGCAGGTAATTTTGACAAAGATGTTGTAAATGATCAGAGCCAGAGCCACAGCCATGAAAAAAATGACAAGAAGGATAGGCGAAACCAATCACAGAGGCTCTGCTGAGATTAGTCTCTCTCTAAGTGAGCCCCCAGCCAAGGAAACTTCTTACATTTGTTGAGGGCTGACAGGCTAAGGAACATACTACATAACTAATTTGGTGTAAACAAACTGCTATCTATATTGCCTTCTGGCATTCACCATTCCCAGATAATGGAACAAAGAACAGACAGGGCGCAGCCTCCAGGAATCTGTTACTATCTGGGCTCTAGCTTTCCAGAATTACAAGGAGCCAGTTTCCCTAGGCTCTGTTCTTTGTTGCTTGCTCCCTCTGGACAGTAAACTTCTGAGTCACATCACTACACAAACAAGAGAGGAAACCTCTGAGACAAAACCCCAGAACCCCTAAGAAGATCCCTGCAAGTCCTTCTGGAGGGTGACATAACCTCCTCCCCACCACCCTTTGTGTCCTTTACACCAGAAATTGCCTCAAGCAAGGTTAGTGTTCTCTCTCTTCAAACTGTGTTGTATGCTACTCAGTTTCATATTTTTATGATTTAAAAATACATATTATCCAGAATGGATTAACCTTATTTGCACTGAACTTTATAGGGAAATTGGATTCAGTTCGTACCCAATTCATAGAATACGTTAAGTTCCTGAACAGATAAACCACTATATGCCTATATGATCTGTAGCCATCTATATACAATTGATTGCTATGCATGGTTATGGATAAGACCATTGAGGACATACTTAAATTTATATTTCTTTAATCATACAAAGAGTATTGTCTTATTTTCTTGTAAGCTAGTCACTAGTCACTCAGACATAAGTTATGCCAACTTCCTCTCGTTTCTCAGGCTTTGTACCCACTTTTTATTGCTAGATTATTATTGCATTTCCCTCTTTATGTATTTTTTCTGTCTAGAATCACAGTGTGATCATTCTGATATTCGACAAGAGTTAGTAGAGTGAGTGAGTGAGTGAGTGAGTTATTTATTTATTTATTTATCTATTTATTTTTTTGCAGGACCGGGATTTGAACTCACAACGTTGCACTTGCCAGGCAGGCACTTGTGCCATAGAGTTATCTCCCCAGCCACTAGTAGAGTAATTTAGACTTTGTCTTATTTCTGTGATTCAAGTGACTTTAATAATTACATAGAAATGAGTTCCACATATTGTTTCCGCCTCTTTGTGCTACTTCAGGGGAGCTTTTCAGTCAGTGCATACTTAGTTCTAGAGAATTAAACATATCTTTCAGTGATCAAATTTGGGCTAGAGAATTGTCTCAATTTACTTGCTGAGTATGATGTTAGAATTACTGACTTTCTGATTCTGAGCAGCTCAAGTAGCTGCTGTCATTAAGCCCCCATCCAGCATCAGTCCTCATGGTCGATCCTTAGGGCCTCTATTAAGGGAACCTTTATCACCTTAGTGATTCCGGTGTGATGTGAGTCCGAGCTTTCCTGAAGCAGCTCATAAAGGCTCTTTTGGTAACACTGTGTATTTGATGTGGTAGCCCTCTAGTCACCACTTTTTAGGCATAGTTATTTCAGGCTTCTGAGAGGATCTTCTCAGATGTTTTTCTGTTCTTTACTTTCTATGCTTCCTAATAATATACAACTTGTTTTTTGTCAAGGCTTTCTGAGTTAGCTAGCTTTCTGTTGCTATGACAAATTACTTGAGATGTGGAGCTTAAACATAAAATATTTGTGTTGGCTCACAGTTGCAGAGCTCTCAGTCCACAGTTACGTGGTCTTGTTGTTTGGGGACTGTGGTGATGCAGGACATATGGAAGAATGGGCCTGTTATTCCCGTGGCTGGAGGGAAGCAAAAAGAAGACAGGCCCATGCGTCCCAATTTGCCTTTCAAGGGCATTTGCCAAGAGACCTCATATCTAACCACTAGGTCCCACCCTCTTATGATTCTGTTCAATGGTTGGAATCTAAGAGATTAGCATGGAACTTTGGGAGATATTTAAGTTTGAAGCCATGATCATTTCTTTATTCTCTAGAAAAATGTTCAGCGTCATAAAGAAAGATTGTTATGAGTTTTTCCCAGTTTCATTTCTTTATGCTGGTTTCATGTCAAAGATCAATTTCTTAGCATGTATGTTACTGCATAACACTTGTGACATTGTCTCAATTTCCACCCCTGAGCAGATAGAACCTCCCAAGCATTTCATCTCTCTTTGTTGAGAAGTAATGTTACTAGTAATTTAGCAATTACAGCATATTCTGTAATTGTCTTAGTTATTGCAATTTAATTTCAATTGTTTTACATTCTCTGAAATGAGAAAAGAAAGGAACTCAAGATATATGTTGTTATTTCTAGTACTATAGTGTAAAAATTTTAAGAAATGTTGACTTTGATTTTAACAGAGAGAGTTACATGCAAAAGGAGTCAGCTATGTAACAGATGCTTGTGAAGTGATACAAAGAGCAGTGGTCTTCCATCCTGTACATATGTGAGGCAGCCCTCAGAGTTCAGGCTCATGAATGAGAGGGCTCTGATTAAAGGAAGGAATGGGATAAGGAAAGGTTTGGCAATTTTTCAGGAGAGTTTTGGCTCCACACATAATCCTATTTTTCAACCTGCAATACATCAGCACTTCACAAAGGCTCCGCGCAGCTGCTGTTAAGCTTGATATCTGCTGACCAAGCATCTCTCTGAACTAGGTTAAAGATGCAGTATTCTGAGCTTAAGTGGAGTCCAGCATTGAGATTGAACCATAACACATTAGAGAGAAAGATCTAGTGTTTGGTTATGAGTCAGTACCTAGTGATTTAGAGAAAGAAGTACACCAATATCCCCTGGCACAATCTTCTCTGCTTTTAGAATTCTTCTTACGATGCAATACTTGTGCCACAGCAAAGATAGTTGGAAAGCTGGGTCTCTCTCTACATCATAAAGTGGAGTCACTATAGCTTGGGGTCCCTGCCAACACAGCAGTATCACCTGTAAATCTGTCAGAGAAACAGATTCTGAGGTTCTGCCCTACATTTTCTGAATCCAAACTTCTGTGAGTAGATCCCAAAATCTGTTCTTTCAGAAGTCCTCTAGGAGATTCCAGTGCACATAGTGTCAAGTAAAGACCTTAACTTCCTGCTTATACTGTAGAGGTGATCGAAGCCAAAAGTATGCAAAGATCCCTTTATGCATATGAAATCTGGCTAACGGTGAGCATTGGCAATTGCTCTCAAAGATGTGTGCTACTTTCAAAGGCCATAGCTTTTTCTAGCTTTGTCTATTTCATATTTTCTTTCTGTTGGGGTTTCCAGAGGAGACTGTAATTTGAACATAACTCTTTCTCATAGCTGTCTCTGCCTCAGATTTCTGGAATGTTACAGTGTCTGCTGGGTTGTCCTTGATGCATGTAGCCAAGGCATGTGAGTCAGTGGCCCTCAGTCTGCCACATTTGCTTGGAAAACCTAGCTCACTTGTTCCTAAACATACTATATGCTTTATCTTCTTTACCTGATTTCACAGAGAATATGTTTTTACATCTGAATTGAGATAAGGCAGAGGAGAACAACAACAAAGCAGACTTATTTTCAATGTATAATTTCCTTAGATTTGATTTTAAAATTTGTGAATCTCTGGCAGAAAAAATTAGCGCTTCCAATGAGAAGGCATTATGGCAATGGCATGTCTGCCATCTTGTATATACGAGGGAACTATAAATTCAATTAGAGAGTCACATATAGTTCAAGACCCATATCTCATTTTTAGGAGATAGGAAGTTAAGAGGGAAATTTAACAATAAAGAGCGTGTTTTTTTTATCTCTATGTCACCATCAATCATTATATTTTAGAAGTTAATGTTCAGAGGTTCCTGTGAAAAAGAAAGTGAATATAATCAGCAGGATTTAGGCAAAGCTCAGATGTGAACAGGGATATCATTTTGGCTCATCTGTGGCAAGGAAAATAATATTTCATTGGATGTGTTATTACTCATTCTGCTGCAACTTCAACAGCAAGACTTGAGGGAACATACTACAGTAAGAAAGGGACTCTCCATTGGAAATATGCTTGGGAAAAGAGATCCAAAGATAGAGTGACATGTAGGGTACAGAATCCCAGAGGCGGTCCTAAGGCCATAGTCAAAGTAAGAAGACCAGTTACCAGAGGGTCCAACTGGAGTTATCGGGGTAAGGTGAACACTGAGATGGGGAGACAGATTGGTAAAAGAGAGCAAGAGGAAGAACATCAAGGTAATTCCTTGAAGAGCTTGGACTTGAGGAAGAAAGAGGTAAAGTTGCACAGGGAAGCAGTTACTTTTACTACAGTAGAAAAGCAATAGTTAGAAGTATTGAATGGATTCAGAAAGATGCCAGGTAGCTTAGTTAATTCTGGGAGCCACAAAGGTAAGTTGACATGCTGGGCCCCGATAGTGTGGAGAACATCAGGAGAAGTCTCCAGAAGCCACGTGAGCTCCCCGGGAGATCATGCAAGTGATTCTCAACACAGTGTTGATGTTGATGGCAATTTTGATGTTTTAGAACTGTAAGACTGAATTAATGACAATATATTGTCAGAACGTCCCTCAAAAAATAAATCTGGAGAAATATATAGAATCCATAGAATGCAAAAGTAATGCTTAGGAAGAGACTTAGTAGTAACAGTGGCCATTAGAGGTGAAAGACAGGTTAATTTCATAGGCTTTTATGAAAATGGTTCTAAATCCCTTAATATCAAAACTACTGAATGGAATTTTCCTGGTTTAACTGATTTTTCCTCCAGTAATACTATTAATTTATAATGAAAAGCTATAATATTCAATATAGGTTGATTAAATGGTTGCCTATCATGTTTCGGTGCTCTTTGTAGAAATTTTGGAGCTCAGAGGATCAAACCTCACCTCATATCACTAAAAACCTGTTTAACATCTCCACCTCGCTATCCACCTGCCTCTCCATGCCTCTACTTGTATGTTTACAGAGCATCTTAAACTTGTCACATCCAAAACTAAATTTCACTTAATCCCAATTGACAGTCTCCATTTTCCTAATATCAGCAAATGGTCACACAATCATTTCAACTGCTAATTTACTACAAACTGGTGACTTTTCCCACCTTCCCCTCTCACACCCAAGTTTGACTTCTTACTCCCTCTCCATCACTGCAACTCTGCAAACCATGCTTGTTTATTTCAGGTTTTCTATGATGAACCTCAAGGGCTTTGATGCTTGACCCTACTCATTCTGTTAACAGCACAGCTATTACAGAAAAGCCTGATCACATCACTACTCTGTTTTTCAATTTTTCAGAGGCTTCTCAGTTTCTCTCAGGAAGGCCAATTTTTCTCATCATCAGTTCTTAAGTGAGGGTCCAGCATGTCTTACTATTCTAGCCTCAGCTATCTGGCACCATGCTATGCCTCTTCATTAGCCTATTCACTCCACTCTAAATCACTGGGGTCACAGTGTATTTTTGAGTTTCCTCTTCTGTCATGCTCTTTCCCTGGAGTCTAGAAAGCTTTCTCTAACTTTCAGTTTTGAATCAAACACTCCCCTCCAGGGAGGCCCTCCCTTGAAACAGGTAAAGCTGAATGCTCCCTGCTCTTCCAGAACCTCCCAATGGGCTTCCATGATTTACCTTTTATTTTTTAAATATTAACCAGATTTCTGACATAGCTGATTGTGTATTTTGCTTATGTGTTTGTTCATCATCTTCAGTTAGTGTAAAAAGCTCCAAGAGGAAGTGGATTTGGCCAGCTTTGTTCACTCCTCTGTCCCAGCATCTGGAACAGCACTGTTCCTCAGAGCTGTACTCTCCCTAGACCTCCCCAACTCCATATTCTCTTTATGGATTATTTTAAGAGCCTCCCAGATGGTCCTGTAGATGTCATCAAGCCAAGTAAGTGTTATTTTTGTACAGTTTTTTAAAAAATCATATTAGACAGAAAACTAGAAAACCCCAAAGCTTCCTTCTATACCAAGTCTAGTTCCTCATGCTTGGTTTGCAAGATCCCACGTGGACTCATACATCTAAGTCTTTTGTTTACTTTTTCTTTTACTAAATTGTTAGTCTGTTTTCACCATGCTTAGGGTATCTCTCTTTCTTTTCCTCTCTTACTATTTTCTCTAAAGAGGCTTCTTTTCTCATCCATTATCTATTTCATTATTTTGCTCCCCTTCCCCTGAACTATCCATTTTCTTTTCCTCTACCTGGTAAAATTTTAGGATTATTCTAAACTCTGTTCAACTACTAACTGTTCCACTAAAGTTTCTCTAATTTTTTTTCCCCGTATTGCAAGTTAAGCCTGGGACCTTTGCACTGAGCTCTCTCTGTCTCTGTCTCTGTCTGTCTGTCTGTCTCTCTGTCTCTCTCTGTCTCTGTCTCTCTCTGTCTTCCTCTTTCTCTCTCTGCCCCTTTCTCTTTATTTTTGAGTCAATATCTCACTAAATCTAAATTGGATTTACAACCTTCCTTCTTCAGCTTCCCATAAGCTTTGTTGTACAGATGTGTGCCACCACTCCCAAATAAATGCATCTTTGTTTTATCATGCCCTCTGAGTTTCTAGATAGATTACAAATATCAATAGAGTATTCAAATGTCAAGGATACATTTTGAAGACTGCTCTTTATTTTTTTCCAGAAATTAATCAACCAACATAACACATAATAACTGAATCTAGATCTTGAATGTCTTCTATATCAATGCACAAAATTAAGACTTTGCATCTTTCAATCTGTACCCATGGCATGATTCAACTGTATGGATACTCTGAAATTTTTTTATACTGTAGATTGAAACCAGAGCCTTCACTCTGAGCTACATCCCAGCCCTTTTTATGTATTTTTGTCCTGAAATAAGTTCTTACTTATCTCAAGTTCTCACTAATTTCTTCAAATGGGACATAAACTTTCTCCCCATACCTCCCCCCACCCTGATATGCAGAGATTCATGCGTGCCCCAAATGCTCAGCCAATTACAGGTGATTTGCTGTTTGTGTTTTTTAAAGAAAATGTATTTCTTTATGCTATCTTGTGGATTTGTTTTAAAGCAAATCCCCCAGCTGCTTTCCTACTCTGCTACTGTTTATACTATTCAAAACTTCCTTCTTAAAATAGCTGTTGGTAGTGTTTTCACTGAACCTTTTTGGCCTGCACTTGACTGCTACTTGACTCATTAGTTTTCAATTTTCTTACGTTTTTACAGAGTGAAATGATAACATTGAGTTGCATCCTAAAATCTCAACTAAACATTTAACCACTGCTGTGAACATGAATCCTTTGAATGAGCTCTGTCCTCTTTTCCATTGACTGACCTAGCTTCTTAAGACCATTCTGTAAGACACAAGGATTTTCCTTCAAAATCTACTTAGCAAATATTTATTGATCATATACATGTGAGGGGTACAATGATGGACTCTGTGATAGGCCCGATCATCTCTGGGAATTGGCTTATCCACCAGTAAGACTCAGTGGTCATTAATAACTCTTAAATACTGAGATAGGATTTACTAACATTTATGCAGCATATCCTCTACCTGGTCCTACAGAGTAGTATAAACCTGCTTTGAATTTTTTACTTAAAACTCTAATATATTTACATCCCCATCCTTATCAGCTCTATCTGTACCTTACCTTACCTCACCTCCCTCACCTGCTAAGTTAAAAACTGCTTTAGCACATGTTTCTGATTGCAGCAACAAGTTCTACGTGGGAACAACTTTCAGCAGGTCGCATCTTGCTGGTATCTGTTAGATCTTTTGACCTGGTCAGTGATAAGTGATGGAAATCACTGAATCTCAATATGTGTGTAACTCATTATTTCAGAAATATCAATGCCCAAGAGTCACACTTGATCAGAAATCTGTTAATAAATGTTTTACTCTTTTAGGCAACAAAAGATGCATCAAGTGGATACATCACTTTAGGCTCCATAGAAATTTTTGTGGGATGGAGTCTCAGTTACCTATAAGGGGATCAAGCAGATAACCTCTCACTGTGTTGGCTTTCTTTTTTTCCTTTTTCATCTTCATGTCCCTCAGTCCTGCCTCCTGGATTATAGAATCACCCACACATAAGTGTATGTCTGTGTCCTTATTAGTGATCCAGGGTAAGGACTCCTTCACCTTAAGTGTATGCAGGATTATTTTTTAGCATTCCTTAATGGAATATAATTATAACTGTCCTATTTTGTAGAAAACATCCCATAAACTCTAGATCACTTTATCTCCTAATTGAAATAATCAGTAGAAATACTTCAGAAATGTCTTCTACAGTTCACAGAGTAGGAAGATTAATCTGAGGTAGGCTTTAGGGACAAATATGAAAAAAATATGTCTTTTCCTTTAAGACACAATATGTTGACCAGCACAGACCTCTAAGTGAACAAGTAAAAAACAGTGAAGTAAGAGCCACTGTAAAGATTTAAACAAGTTGTAAGACTTCCAGAAGCAAAGCTTTGAAAAAGGCAACATCCAGACTAAATATCTGAGAGTCATCCATGTAGTAGAAATGGGAGAGGGAAATGGTTCCAGAGATAGCAGTCTAATGCTACAGAGGCTTAATGAAATATCTCCCCAGAAGGGAAAGCAGTTTAGTTTATGGAGCATAGAATCCATGGTGAAATAGCCATGAAAATGAACTTTCAAACACAAGTAGGGACTGTTCAAAAGAGAGGCTGAAATGATTGCTAAGGAAAACATAACACATGGTTGATGAAAAAACAATAGAAATAGCAGTTCTTCATCTTTCCTGAATCAAGGATTACTTTGAGAAACTAGTTGCAATTCTTGGTGAATTAGTGATTATTTTGTTCTATTAGTATATGTTTGCAGTACACAATGTTCATATTCTTTGTGTGGGGTTGGTACCTGTATGTAACACATCTTAATTCCTTTTTTATCTCCTCCCTAACCTCCCTGGCCCCTCCATAAATCCCTTGATTCCCTGAAACTTTGAGAAAGATCTACTGCCCTACTTCCTATTTACCATCTTTTATTTTTCCCTTTATCTATAGTTTCCCTTTATCTACAGTAGAATAAGCATTTGCCTGGCAAGCACAAGGTCCTGAGTTCTGTTCTATCCCTGATACTGCAAATATATATATATATATATATATATATATATAATTTAAGCTTCTGATCTAAGAGAAACCATGTAATATTTAAGCTGTGTGTCTAACACATTTTGCTTAACATTGTAGTCTTAAGATGCAAACTAAGGAATCAACCCTAAAATTCATATAGAACCAGAAGAGATAAAGAATAGCAACGACAATCCTGGGTAGTAAAAGCAAAGTAGCAAGCATCACAATCTTTGATTTCAAATCATATTATAAAGCTACAGTGGTAAAACTACATGGTACTGGTACAAAAGCAGAAAAGTGAATCAGTGGAATAGAATGGAGGATGACCTGTTCAACCTCCAGCATATTCAACTATTTTATTTTTGACAAGCGGGCCAAAAATATATACTAGAGAAAAGATGACATATTTAGCAAATTGTTTAGAATGTTGTTTATCCACATGCAGAAAGTTAAGCCTCGAACCTTATCTCTTACCATGTCCTAAATTAAATAAAAAAGAATAGAAGATCTAAATTTTAAAATGGAAACACTTAATCTGCAAGAAAATAAAATAGGCAAAACTTTCAAGGTCATGGGCATAAACAAGGACTTTCTGAAGGAAATCCTTATTGTATAGGAAGTAATATTGGAGAACCGATAAGCAGGGTCATATCAAAATAAATACTTACGCATAACCCAGGAGACAACTGCAGAGAGAAGAGACAACCTATAGAATGGGAAAAAAAATTTCTGGTTGATCTTTGGCAGAGAATATGAAAAGAAAAAACATTAGACTCTTCAAAATTAAAAAAAGGCTCAGTTATCAAATGAGCAAGTGAAATGGATAGGCACTTTATAGAATAAGTACAAATGGCCAGCAAATATATGAAAAAATGCTGCTAGAGAAATGTAAATTAAGACAACACTGAGATTCCATCTTACCTCAGAAAGAGAGGCTACCCTCATGAAATCAAATAAAAACAAATGCTGGAAAGGCTACATTCTTCTCTCCCAAAAAATCACAAACATTTAAAACTCATTGTTCACTTAATTATAAATTATGATATCCCCAAGCTATCCATGAACCCATGAAAAGGATTCACGTTAATGTTTCTTACATGAAAAGATTTAAAACGTGATGGTAACATGTTCAGATTTTTGTTTTGAACATTCTGGTAGCCCTATGAACAATGGAATTTTGGGAGGCATGTTTCGGAACACACAGAAATTCAAGCAAATCAAGAGAAGTGGTAATACTACAGCAACAGCATATTGCACAGTACACCAATAATTTAAAGAAGTGATGCATAAGAAGTCTTTTTAGGAAGCATAATTAGCAAGATAGGGATGGATAAGCTATGTGATATGAGAGATAAAGTGATAGTAAAGATTAGCATGCTTTTGGACACATTGCCCATGAGTGACTTGTAGTGCACCCCAGTGAGCTGCGAGAGACCATATGCACCAACCTCAGATCGCTCTAGGTGATTAAAACCTTCAGAGTGGATGAAATAATTCAAGGGGATAAAGGAGAGGTAGGAAAGAAAGCCAGGCTATGAAGAAAACGGAGGAGAAAATAACATTTAAGAGTCTTTAAAGTCATAAGGAAAACTGAAAAGAGACATACTCAGAAGATCAGTAGACATGCAAGACAGAGAAGGGCCACAGAGGGTAAGCAGTGACAGCCTCAGGAATGAGTATTCATACAAGGTCAAATGAAAATGAGGTCACAGTTTTCCATTCCATATGGTAATTAGGGAGCCTTGCAGTACTAGCATAAGTAATTTTCCCAGAATAGTTGGGCACAAACCAAACTAAACCAGCTTGAGGAGGACATGAACATTATGGGGTAAAGGTACCAGGCAAAGAATATTTTAGGAGTTTTGCTCAAAGAAGAATGTGCAAGAAAAGGCCGCAGCTAGGAGATTGCTAGCCTAATAATTATTTTTGCTGGCCCATAATTTTGGGAGCAGAGTGTATGCATGTATGGATTTCTGTTTAAGGCTGAAAAATAAGTGAACTTGTGTTGTGGGAAATGATACAGGAGTTAAACGTGAATAGTGAAGGTGGGCAAAACAGGTAGAAGTCTTATGGGGAGACCACATGATGGGACACAAAGCGCCAACCCTATGGTGGTCTAAGCTTTACATGGGTGACAGGGCTTTCCTTCTCTGTGAGTTGGGAAATTGTTGAATGCATTTCAGATTGAAAATAGTTACGGGGATAATTATGAATCTAAGTGTTCAAGGGAAGGTCACAGACTTTATTCCTGATTACAGTACAACATTTTATCACTAAGTGGCTTAAGAGAGGTGATATTTTTTAAGGGACCTAAAAAAAAATCCAAGAAAGACAGCCAAGAAGCCCACTTTTAAAGTTGGAGACAACTGATTGTATTTACCAGGTCTGAAGTGTCAAAGTTTTCTTCACCACCATTCAGTTGGACACATGGACAAAAATGACAGTTAATGTGAGACTGTTTTTTTTTTTTTTTTTTTAATGGCCGACTCAGCCTGCCCTGGGGGCAGGGCTGGCACAGCATGTGGTGCTGGGGAATGAACCTTGGTCCCTGAGGTTGCCTAAGCTTGCCTAAGCAGGCACTTTAGGCCACTGAGCCATCTTGCCAGCCCGAGACTGGGCTTTGGTTAAGCAGAAATGACAGAAGGACAGAGAGCAAAGGGGCTGAGAAGACAATTGGTCCCAGGCACTGGGGCACAAAGGGAATCAGGAGAAGCCAGACATGTACGAGAATCTGTGAGAGTGCTAATGAGCACAAAATAAGTTTGTTTTCAGAAAACATTGGCCTTACACATTTCTGACATGGAGCAATTCTGAACTATCTGTCTGCTATGGTTTGTGTCTAGTTGTTCCCTCAAAGCCTCATGCAGTCATGGAGTGGCTTCTGGAGTTTTTGCTTGATTCTTGATCCAATGCTGGGATTGCAGGTGTGAGTGCTACACCCTGGGCCTGGGGTGGGTAATTTGCAGTATAATATAAGGAGGGGTGAGAGGCTGGCAAGCTGCCTGAGCTGCTGCCACTCCATTTGCTCTCTGCTTTTTGCTGCTGCCATGAATGGCTGCTCTCTGCCACGTGCCACTTTGCCTTGGAGACAGCTGAGTATGGACTGAAAGCTCCACTAACTGTGAGCTAAACAAACCTTTCGTTCCTCAATTCTGGGTGTTGGATATTTTGTCCTAGTAATGAGAGAAGAGTAACTGAGACACTGTCTCTGGAAACATGCAGAGGCAACAATCAAGATTGAGCGGGACTGGAGAGATAGGTCAGCAGTTTAAGTGTCTGCCTGATGAGTGCAAGATCCTGAGTTCGATTCCCAGTACAAAAAAAAAAATCTAGATGGAGGAAGTTGCTGATCAGATAGTTCAGTGGACTAAAACGTGACTAGGGTTCAGTCTCCAGTGAACCGTGCTGGCCCAATACCTAAGCATTCTGAGACTGTGGTTGAGACTGGGACTGATGGCTCTGTGCCTATAATCCCAGTACTTGGGAGGCTGAAAACAGAAGAATCACTACAAATCTGATCAGTTTAGTGAGACCATGTAGACCCTGTACCAAATACATAAAATAAAATAAAAAAATAAAAAAAAGTTGAGGGAGTTGAGGGATTTTGAGATCAGCAAAAGAAAATTGAGTCATTGCAATCTTTACAGGTAGTGAGAAGAAAGGTTAATATATATATATAGTCATGCACTATCTATGTTTGAGAGGCAGCTCCATTTACAAATGTGATACTGAAATATTTTTCTTTTTTTTAGTACTTGGTTTTAGACCTTTGGCCTTGTTCAAGCTTAACGTGCTATGCCACTGAGCTGCAGCACCTGTCTGGTTCTGTAATATGGAGGAGAAAAAAATTTCAAAAGAAGAGGAGCCTCAAGCACCTTGTCTAGCAGTTTAAAAATAAGATTAGTTAAGTACAACAGAGTGCCTTTAGAAAGGAGAAAGAAAAGGTCTGGGAATATGAGTAAAATTCTTGTGGGAAAAAAAAAGATTCCAGAAAAACCACTTAACATTTTAGAGCCTGCATTCCTGGACTTACTCAGAACCTGTGCTTGGCAGTGTTTATCAGCATCTGCCAGGAATGGTGCCATGTGGGCTGCAGCTTAGGAGACCCTGGCAGCATGCTCACTCACAGGGGACAGTCCATGGGGAGCTGGTGCCAGGACATGGTACGCACAGCGCACCAGGTGTATGGAGGGTGGCATTTCCACAAAGACGAGCCAGCTACCAGGCCGTCTATAGCCGGTTGAGCTTTGGTTCATGTTTGTGTGTCTTTCAACTCAGCCACATTTGTGAGATCAAGGACAACTTTAATTTCCTTCTATCTCCACAACTTTTATTAATAAATGCTAAATAAACATTTTGTTCTGTTGATGCTTTCAATTAGCAAAAACATAACATAATATACAACATGATTTTAAGTGTCTTTCTCCTTTGTTGAGAATTTATTTTTTTCTTTTAGATTTTTAACCTAATGTTAAATATTCAAATGTTTTGGTAATGTAAATTTTTAATAGCAATTATTACTGCCACCTTTCAATAAATCATGTACCTATGTACTTCTTTAACATTATTGAATCAATGGCTCCAAATTAAGAAAGAAACTACTTGAAATTGATTTTTGCAGTAGTTTTCCTAAATACTAGA
>PVKN010008089.1:0-25621 GCA_004027915.1 Capromys pilorides
TCTCTCCTCCCATCCTCACCCCCAGCTCTTTCTAGGCCTGTCCACCTCCTCTTCCATGCACGGAGCAGCTTTCCTCTCCCAGGCCTTCTGCTGTGATGCTTCTGCCTTGTCATAGGCCTAAAAGCTGGGACCTCACAGTCTGGATTAATGCTGAAACTGAGCTGGAGTGAGTCATTCCTCCTCTCCTGTAGGTTGTTTTTCTCAGGTATTTGGTTACCATGAAGGAATGCTAATACAGCCCTACTCAATAGCTCTACAAAGGGGCAGCTCTCTGGGGGAGCACTTTTGCTCTTCCTAGCAGGCTTCAGAGCCCCTTGTCACTTGGACATGTTGGGTCTCAGTTTCCTCATCTGTGAAAAGGCAAGACAACCTCTTCTCTTTGTGGAGAGTATGCATGAGGTCATGCCTGTGGACTGTGGGACGGAGAATGCATGGTGGATGACATGCTCATGGGATTAGAAAGGCTAGCTGTGTTCTCAGTTTGCTGCTGGGACCTGGAATGTCCTTCTTTCTCCTTGCATAGCTCCCCTGGCAGTGAGAACACTGGGCAGCTGTTTGGGAAGGACTTTGGGGCTAAAAAGTCAGAAAGTAAATGATCACATGTTAAGTGCCGTGTATGCTCTGGACTGGACACTTGATGCTTCGTATATATAATATTCTTAAATATTCCTGTACACTTTTGTGACAGGACAAAGAATACCCCATTTTTTTCAACTGAGCAAAGTGAATGCCAGAGGAAGTTAGACAGCTTACCTGAGGGCAGATAGCTAACAACTGATAGGTGTGGGATCTGCCGTAGGCCAGCAGGACTCCGGGGCCCACTGGGTGGACAACTGGACCCACACAAAGAGTTGTTCTTCCACTGGCTGCACCGGCTCTTTGAATGCCATTGGTTCTGCAGTAGCGCTGCCCGGTGCAGAGCCCTCTTCCTAGCCATGAAGTCTTTTCTGCAAGACCAAGGACCAACTCTGCATAGAAGGGAGAGCTCAGGCCCTGTCAAGAGCCTTATCTGGTGAGAAGTCCCTCTGGCAAGCTGGTTTGACATTAACATGCAATTTGCACCTAAATTTTTCAGGCTTTAGCTCATGCTT
The DNA here is from genome assembly GCA_004027915.1 of Capromys pilorides. Taxonomy (NCBI): domain Eukaryota; kingdom Metazoa; phylum Chordata; class Mammalia; order Rodentia; family Capromyidae; genus Capromys; species Capromys pilorides. The sequence continues at coordinate 1,092 of PVKN010008089.1, forward strand.
CATGCATATCTTATTGATAAAGACTATTTTGTAATACTTTTAAGCAGAAAACACATTGTCTTAAAGCCAGGTTGGGTGCAGTGATAGCCACACGTGGCAGAAAGAACAACACGCTGGGGCTTCCAAGACCTAGGCTTAAGTCTTGATTTGGAAAACATTCTAGCCGGATGTATGAACGAAGCCAAATTGGTTAGGGCTCTTGAGCCTCAGTCTTCTCACATATCAGATGGATATAGTTAAATATTTTTCTACGTTACTTAGCTAGTATGAATATCAAGCAAAACAGTATGTGGGGAAGGTGCCTCATGGTTTATAGGGTCACATTGCAATTGCATGAGTTGTTAGTGTATACTTCTGTGTCTTATTTGCCAACAGGGCCTTTTCCTTGGAAAAATGGAGAAAAATTCACACAGTTTTCTTTAGAGTCCTCCCTGCCCCCAGCCAGGCAATATTGCCCAAGACTGTAGAGAAAGTCTTTGGCCTGGGAGCAAACTTCTTTTCTAGTGTGAAAGGGCATCTTGGACAGCCATGCTGCCCAACAACTATATAAATCGAAGAATTCTCTTCTACAGCTGCACGAAGCCCAGAAATTATACGAGACACGGAGGCAACAAAGCCAGTGGGAAGAAGTTCTTGCCTGGCGTGTTGTGAGCTCACTAAGCAGAAACCATTACTGGGCTAGACTACCTTGAAATCTCCTCCTGAAATTCTGATCAGCATATTCCATGAGCCGGAGGAGGAGATTGGCATCCCTTGGTGTGGGTAGGCAGAAGGCCTGCTTTGTCCCACGCCAGTCCACCCCATTTCTCTTTCCTGGCTGCATACTCACTGCGAGCTGGAAGATAATGATATTGTTTTCCACTCTCTGTTGGTGAGAGTGATGAGCCGCCGCCTATGTCACTGGGGGGCTTAGTGAGAGGCTCATACTTCTGGCACTTGATACATACTTTTTATTAGGGAGGTGAGTTAGAGTCTGCTTAATAATCGAGTCCCAGAGAGGGTCACTCTGCAAACCAAGCGCCTCTCAGCCTTGTGACCACAACACGAAATCTCCCAGAGATCCAGAAACTTGTAGGGCTAAGGATGTTCCAGGTTTTCTGTTCGGGATGGAGGTTAGGAGGAAGTTGACTTGCTGAGATGGGAAGGCTGAGGAGGAAGCTAATGAGTTGAGTAGGAGGGAGGCTTTCTGAGCCTAACTGGAGGAAGGGCCTCAGGGAATCAGGCACGGGATTGCATGTGCTGGCAAAGGTGCAGAGCCCCTAAGCCTTTAAATTCTCTCACGTGAGGCAAAAGTGCTAGCTCCTGTGTTATAGAGAGCTCCTCAGAACAGCACACGGTACCACATAAATGTACCATATCATTATTTTTCAGTTAAAGATAAAGAACTTCCTCTGTGCTTGTTCAAAGCCCCCTTTCTCTTTTGCTGTGTCCCTCCCATAGTCGGAGCACTCACCCACAGTGGGTGAACAGAAGACTGTGGTTTGGCTGAGCCTGTGGGGCGGTGTCATTCCAGGGACACACAGAAATGATTTCCAGATTGTTGCTTCTCAGAATCTCATAGTTCCACTTATTCATTCATTCAACAACTATTGGCTGAGTGACTGATATCTAATAGGCATCTTTGTAGGCACCAAGATATAGCAGTGAATAGAAATTTTTTTTAGAAACTCTGTTTTCTTAGAACTTCTTTTCTAGCGCAGAAAGACAGATGATAAGTATAAATAGTGGATATATATCAGTGGATACATGGTACAGCTATGGAAAAATAAATCAAGGAAAGGAAGAGAGGAAGTGAGGGTTTGGACTGTAACATTTTAAGATGGCCATAGGAAGACCCATAAAATGACACTTTACTGGACACCTGTCTAAAGAAGGTGGGGCAGGAAGCCATCCAGTTCCCTGATCAGGCATGTGCCCAGCAGGCTGGAAAGCCGGTGAGAGCCCTGCGTGGGAGGGTGCAGGCCTGAGCGCTGGCGGAGAGGCAGAAGGGGAGGGCAGCTGCTGGGTTAGAGAAATGAGGGACAGGTGGTGAAGGCAGGTAGGTCCTTCCAACCCAGGTTTAGGAATCTGTCTTCTCATTCTGAGATGAGGAGCGCCTGCAGGGTGTTTTAGCTGAGCAGTGGCATGATATGACTTCCATTTAAAATGATCCCTCTCGCCACGCTGTTGGTGATAGACGGTAACCCAGGAAAGAGCCCTCTATCAAATCCAGAGAAACCACCAGTAGCAGAAACAGAGTCAGATACCAGCTACTTGTTGAGGGTAGAGTTGGCAGGGCCTGCTGACGGGGCTGGGGCGTGGCAGAGAGATCCCAAGAGTTTTAGCCTCAATGGCTATGATCACAGAATTGTGATTTACTGGAAAAAGGGGAGAAAGTGGGCTGATCTCTCCGCACCCCTGCCGTGCCTCCTCTCTCCACCTTCTGGTGAAGACTGCATCGCCAAAGCTCCAACTGAAGAAATGCTGCATGAGGCGAGTACCAGCGAGGCGTCTGTGAGACCCAGAGTTTTCTATGGATATTAACTAATTATTCTCCAAGCTTATTATAGTTTGTGTCTAGGCATTCCCCAAGCTTTGTACATGGGTCATGAGGGATGGGGGACTTTCTGGAGGTGACTGAATCTAGAGTTTGCTACTGACTCACAGCCCAGTGCTGGGACTGGGGTGTGAGCGCTGCACCTGCCCTGGGTCCAGTGGCCTGCATGCAACGTAGAAGATGGAAGGAGGCTTGTCCCTTCTCACCTTCCATCTCATTCTGCTTTTTCTGTCTTCTGCCACCATGAGCCGTTGCCCTCTGCCATGTGCCACCCTGCCTTGGAGCCAGCTGAGTGTGGACTGAAACCTCCACAAACTATGAGCTAAATAAGCTTCTCCTCTCTAGCTTTGGGTGGTGGCTATTTCGTCTTAGCAATGAGAGAACCAAGACAGGATGGTTGTTTAATGGGTGCAGGTTTTTCCTTTGCCAGGTGAGAAGTGGCTGGGGTAGATGAAGCTGACAGCTTCACAGCAGCACAACTGTGCCTACAAATGGATAAAATAAGAATTTTTATGCTATGAATTTGAATTTAAAACATAAGCTTTCAACATATGTTTTACCACAATTTTAAAAAGACCAATTTTCAGATTGTATTTCAAAGGATCCATTATGTGCTTAGCTGTAAAAGACAAACATAATTGATGCAGAAGAAATGGAAATGATAGATGGAAAAAGATATTCCAGACAAGCATAGGTAAAACAAAAACTAGAGTGGTTACCTTGCACTTTCACGTGTTAGAACCCATGACAAAGGTGTCACAAATATGAAAAGAAGCATTATTCTGTTGTAGACAGGAGTGCTGCATGAGGAAGAAAGAGTCAAAGGCGAGGCATAGTACAAGTGGGACTGGTCTGTGATCTGAGCAAAGGGTGTGGAGCAAGATTTTGTGGTCCGGGAAGTTGGCCCTAACTTAAAGCTTAGAATCCAACTGGCCACTTCCTGGAATTGAACTTTGAGCCTCAAGATCAAGCCAGAAAAGGCCTTATTTGTTTGAGGATAGAGGATGGCAGAGAGGAGCTAACCATTTGGCAAAGGGGAAAGAACAGAACAGGTCCAGGGTGGCACATGCCCAGTCCCCACTGTTGCTGTGAGTGTGCCACAGGCCCACTGTCTGTGCTCTGGGACTCTAACCGCGAACGTCAAGGGAGCCAACTATCAACATCTGGGAAATTCTTTCTAAGGAGAAAACGGAATTATCATTTGTCAAGCAACGACTGCCAGGTATGTGGTTGATGGGAGCACAGATGATAACCAGGGTCCCGGGACCAGAGATAGACATGAAGATCCTGTGTGGGTGGTTCTGGCCTTTCTTGTCAAATGATGTACTAACTAGGAAAATGTCTCTAAAGACCTTACCTTTGTCCCAATAAAGAAGATGTACCCACTGGCCAAGTGGCCATGGCATGATGCTGGTAAACAGTGGATCTTTTTATTTCTAAGCAGCATCTGGAACAGTAGGGAATGTGTAAGGGGGCACTCAAGACCAGAATAGGGTGAGAGAACTTTCTACGGGACAAAGTAGACAAAGTGGGTGTCCCTTTCTTACCACTATTGGACTTGGAGCTCTGTCTGAGTGTATAAATTAGAATGCAGTTGAGTAGTGGCGAAAGATGGACACAGTTCAAGAAAGTCCATTTGGATGTTATAAGAGACAAAATGAGAATTTGGGATGATTAGAGATTTGTAGGCTCTCTTGCAGTGCTTGATCTGGTGGTGTAGGAAAGTTAATAACCAGTAGACGCAGTGAAGGTGTGTTCACTGTAGAAGAAGTACTTATGTGAAGCAGAGGACCCTGAAGTTAATAATACCACCAAGCTTAGAGATAACCTGGATGCTTCCGATGGCTGCCTGCCAAGAAGGATCCAAATATAATGAGTAGAGGGCTTATTTCCTAAACTAACAAAATAGGATACATAGTATGGCAGTTTTGTTTTTCCCTATTAGATATTTACTTGCAAGTAAAAATTCCTGGAGAAGAACAGACATGAATTCTTAACTGCTTTAATTTAATGAATTGCTTTTGTTATAAAATTACATTAAATTGGGTTGAACTGAGTAACCTAGTGAATTCACTGCCACTCTGAGATAATGATGACTCAGATCCACATAGATAGCAAGCACTAGAGAGAGAAAAGTCCTCTCTCTGGCTCTAGATCTGGCAAATAAGGGCTTACTTTTGATGGGACAGGTGAAGTGACTTGGCTGGCAAGGCTGAGATATAGTTTCAATTTTCCTGCCTCACTGTGCTTCCAACAAGCTCTCATTATTTTCTATTCCACTGTTTAACTCATCATCCATCAGGCCACTTAATGCCTCACTTCTATATGATACACACAGGCAACTTCTTGTTCACACTGAGAAAGGAAGAAACCTCTAAGATGCATTGTAATACATCTTGGGTTGGATAATGGGCTGGCTGAGGGAAGATGTGACAGGAAACAGGCGCACCTTGAATGACCCTGCTGTCAAAGGCAAGCCCTGTGTCTAAGCTGTGGAGCCTCCATGTCCTCTCTGACAGTTCATAATTATAAGGACTAATTAATATGTCATTGGCCTCTAAGCATGAATCCGGACAAGACAAGATCAGTAGTGAAGAAACCATGGAAATTACTTTTCTATGACCCAGCTGGGTTCCTCCTTCTCTTTGAGCCAGAAGACAAGTAGATGACCTTGGAGTGCTGGAAGGGATCCCCTTTATCAACCAAGTGGCCCCATGAAGCATGGTGACTTGAGGGAGTTAGAGATGCAAACATTTAGCAGGTCAGTGCAATGATTTAGCAAGTCATCTAGCAGATCAATGAACTGTCCCACTTACAACCTGTCAAACTGTATAGTTGATTTTTAAACAAAATGAAAACTTTCATGATGTTACTCAGGGGTGGTATATAAGAGTAAAAGGTACCAGGAGTCAGCAAGCCTAGCGTTGGGGTCTCTGTGCTGTCTTTGGCTAGTTGTTTGCTGAACTTCACAACTGTCCAAGTTTGAATAAGACTGTGGGCTAGACATTCAGAGGCGTCTTCAACAATTCTTCCTCTCTATTTTTGACCTAAATCCCATAGATTTAGTCTTTAACTCTCTCTTGCATCCCCATCTTCCTGTGCCCTAGGGCCTACACCAGATGCTTGCTATTTCTCATTTGTGTTCTTGTAACAGCTGCTTAGTGATGTCTACACCCCTAGTTTGTCTTGAAGTTTGCCTATTCTCCCTAGTAAAATAAAGGCTGCAACACCAATGACAGGAGTAGAATGCACTGCACTCTATTGTGGTCCAAACTCGCTAGCAGGGCTTAGGGCTCATTCACACTCACATCTCAGAGCTCCTCCCATATCCACACCAAGCCTACACTTGCCTCTCCCAGGTCAAGGGTCTTCCTTGCTGCTGGCCCCTACATGTTTCCTGTGATAAAATATCTAATGTAAAAATTTCTATTTTAAGAATTTTTATTTGAATGTATTAATTAAAACATGTGCTGATATGTTAATTGCATTTGCCATGTTGTACAGCCATCACCACCATCTGTTTTTGGTGAAACTTATGAATCCCTTGCATTGCCCCAAACAAAACCCTTGAGCCAATGACCCGTATTCCCCTCCCCCACACTTGCAATGACCCCCTATTCTCTGTATGGGTTCACCTATGCTAGATATTTCACATAATGGCATTCATTTGTGTTTTTTGTGTCTGGATTATTTTACTTGGATTAATGTTTTCAAGTTTCATCCCTGTTATAGCATGTCTTCATCAACATATTCCACTTTTTAAATTATACCATTCTAGGAGGTGTGAAATGTTATCATGATCATTGTGAATTTGACTTTCATTTCCTAGTGACTAATGATGAATTATTTGACATTTTTATATCTTCTTTGAAAAATGTATAAGTCCTTCCTTCATCCATTTTTTCTACTTTTTTTTTTTTTTGGTTGTTGTTATTGAGATATGGGAATTCCTCATATCTTTGGACCACTGAATCTTTATTAGATATATGACTTGCAAATATTTTCTCCTGTTTTGAAGGCTGTCTTTCTTTCCACTTTCTTGATAGTATCCTTTGATGCATACTTTGTGTGTGTGTGTGTGTGTGTTTTTGTGTGTGTCTCATGGAAGGGTCTATAGGGTGTTCAGGTTCTCACTACTAGATAGGACTTGTAACGATCTGCCTGTTTACAGCCTCCCAAGAGCTGGGATTACAGGTGTACACCACCACACCCAGTCTCAATTGCCTTCTTAGCGTGCCCTAGGGGGTGAGGCCACTGCAGCAGGCCTGGGGACCAAACCCCCTGCCCCCGTGCCTGCTTGCAGGTACTTTAATCAGCTGAGCTATTTGGTGGGCCCATGTATGCATACATTTTAACTTTTCATAAAATCTATTTTTATTGCTTTTAGTGTTTTAAATTTCAATAAAATCCTGTTTATCTATTTTTCTTCTCATACATTTTTTTTTTTTTTGTGGCCAGCTCAGCCCATTCCTGGGGGTGAGACTGACACAGCATGTGGTGCCAGGGATTAAACTGCAGTTCTTGCCTAGTCTGCTGAGCTGTCTCTGCAGCCCCCCTCTTTTCATATTTTTAGTGTCATATTTCAGAGGCTATTGGCAAATTTAGCATTACTGGGCTATTTCTTACGTTTTCTTCTAAAGGCTTTATAGTTTTAGCCCTTGTATTTATTTTAAATTAATTTTTATGTATGGTATAAAATATGGTTCTGTTCCATTCTTCTGCTTATGGAAATTCAGCTGTGCTGGTGCCATTTGTAGAAGAAACATCTTTTCCCCCATTGAATAAACTTGACATCTTTGCCAAAGTTCTGCTTACCACAGATGAATGTGTTTTGCTCTGGACTTTCAAAGCCATCCTGATGCTACACGTGGGCAATGTCATATACGTCAGAATCTTATTTGTTCCATTTTGTATGTTAGCTTTAATTATTAAACTTCGAAGTAGGTTTTGGAATCAGAAAATGTGAGTCTACTACATTCATTCTTCTTTTATAAGGTTGGTTTGAGTACTCAGGACCTTTTGTGATGGAAGTCATATGAATGTGATATATATATATATATATATATATATATATATATATATATATCTGTTGGAATCTTGGTAGGTATTACACTGAGTAAATCAGTGTAATTTGAATAGTATTGACATCTCAACTATATTAAGTTTTTCATTCTATGAGCATGGGGAATATTTCCAATTATTTAAATCTTGAACTTCAGCAATGATTTACAGATTTCAGTGTATACATCTTTTACTTTCTTTGCTGAATGTATTTTTATGTATTTTATTATTTTAGATGGTATTTTAAATTAAATTGCTTTCTTAATGTCTTTTTCAGATTGCCCATTATATGTTTAGAAGAACACAACTCACTTTTGTGTGTTGATCTTGTATGTTGCAACTTTGCTGAATTTATTAGCTTTATTAACTTTCATGTAGGTTCTTCCAATTTTCCATGTGTAGGTTTCTATCATCTGTGATGAGAGATAGTTTTCTTTTCTCCTAATTTGGATGCCTCTTATTTTTTTGTCTTTTTCACTTATTTTTATCTCAACTTCCAGTATAATGTTTAATAGCAGTGATGAAAAAGGTGTGTTTATTATGTCCTTGACCTTGGGAGGAAAGATTTCAGTCTTTGCTAAGTAGGATGTTGCTTTTTATTCATAAACGCTCTCTATGCTATTGAGGAAATTCCCTCATATTCTTGGTTTTTCTGTATGGTCTAGTGTACTTTTGTACTGCTAATTAATGATTGACTTTTAAATTCCCTTCTTTCTGGAAATGTATTTGCCCTGATGCTTTGGATATAGAAAAACCTCCTGAAGCCTAATGCAAATGTCACTTTCTATTACTCTCATAAGCTCATTGCATTTAAAATATTGTCTCGTAAGTATTTGCTTTTATAGCTGTGTACTCTGCCAGTCACTTTCCTTGAGTATAGACATCGTCTTATTCATTTTGCCATGCTCAGAATCTAGCACAGGGCTCATACATGTTGCTGAAGGAATGTTGGTTGAGGGATGCTCTCTGATTTCTCAATTTCTCAATGCTCCTGAAATCCTTGGCTGAACTCCCAACTCTTCGTCTTCTGCCTCGACAGTCATTCTTTCTGTCACCTCGTAAGAGCAGAGGTAGACTTGGGTGATTCCTGGATGCAGAGTTCGGTGTGCCCGAAGTCTGCAAGGAGCCTTCCTGCTGCCCAGTTAGCACACTGTGCAAGTGGGCATTCATCACTGCATTGTCCCTCAGCTAGCTTCAGGCCTGTACTTGCTCAAGAGCTACAGCAATGCCAAACCATCAAACTATTTTCTTCCCTTATTGCCAAATCCAATCAGACCACTGAATGCTCCCTGAATGGCTCCTGCAAACCTTACATGTAGCTGAGTTCTCCAGACAGACACAGAGGAGCCCAACTGACTTGCACATTTCTTCACCATAGTATTTATGTAAGGCCAGGAAAGAGGGCTTCAGCTCAGGCTGTACTGCAGCTCAGAGGACTGTGGGGTAGTTCCTTATCACTACAGTGGCTCCACATAGCCCAGCTTTACCATCTTGTGCCTCTGGAGGGTAGAAGTCCAAAGTGTATCCCACTAGCCTGACACCAGAGTGCCTGCAGGACTCAGTTACTTCTAGAGATTGCAGGGGATCCTGCTGCCCTGGCTTTGTCAGCATTTACTGTCTGATGCCTCTGCTTAGGGTTCCTGCAGTGCCATTGGTCTGACCTCTGTTTCTATCATCACATCTTGTCTGCCTCTGCTTCTCATGCTTCTTTCTTTTATCAGTAAAGACTTCATGACTGGATTGGGCTTGGATGGATAAAGCAAGATAATTTTCCGATTGCAATAATTTAATTCTTTTTTGTCTTTCCAGGTTCTGAGGATTAGGGTGCACATCTTTGGCCTGCAGGGCATTATTAGTACTGCATTTATAAGGACTATGGACGGGCTAGAGAGGATCTCTTGCCACTGCCCCTGAGGCTGAATTCATGGGGCAAGTCACACTTCCATCATGGCCTGTCCATCCTCCAGAGGAGGGAGCTGAGGCTCGGGGCCAGATTGCAACTTCCCTTAGCAGAGCTCAGGTTCGAAAGAGAATGGAATCCCATTGAATTCTCAGGTTCAGCAACTAAGTGGTTGAGCAGAAAGGAAGGACAGAAGAAGAAACTGTGAAGAGGCTGTTGCCCCAATTTTCTTTTTCTGGATGCACAGCACCCCAGTCAGTCATGGTGGTAGAATCTATTTTCATAGTCAGGATCAAATTAGCTGCCTCCTCCCAGGAGGGGGCACATGTATCTTGTGATTCTGTGTCCTGTTACTGTTCTCAGAGAAGCTTATAGTTTTCTCTCCTGTAGTCAACTCCATTCCATAAGAACTTCAGCTCATACTGCTTCATAAATTTTGAACTAAGAGGGATTTTCTCCTGAACTCCCCAAGGACACTTAGGGGTCTTGGAAGGTTCCAGGGCTCAGGAAACCCCATCTCCCCAGCTAGCTCAAGCTGACAGATGGCATTTCCCATTAGCTCAGCCATTGGCTCCTCCTTCTGTCACTTTGTGCCCACACACGCTCTCCACATAGACTTGCAGAAACCTGCTGGCTGTCCCCCTTGCCACTGCAGTGCTGCTCCATGCGGGACTGACACCCCTCTCCGCCTGCCGCTCTCCCAGCCCCCTGTCGTCTGACACTAATTCAGAGACTTGTGTCTGGGGCTGGAATTTTGTCGTTGCTATGGAAGTGGGAACCAGCTCAGCCTTCCAGACTCACAGAGTATCCAAAAACACACACGGCATCTCATGCTGACACACCACTGACAACCTGTGATGACAGGGATGTACTTTTGAGTGTCATCTTGACAAGGAGCAGGAGCCTCTCTCTGCTGGCCCATCCGCCTGGCCATCTGTCTCCCAAGATTGTCTGCACTTGCCTGGCTCCATTCCTGATCCTGAGCCTCCTTTGCTGGGGGCTAGTCCTTGCCTGGCCTAGCTGTCTTCTGGGGGCCATACAGGAAGACCCCTTGTCCTGGGGTGCTTCTGCTGCTAGGAGGGTGAGTCACAGAAGGCTTGGGGGAGCTCAGAGCCACTCCTTGGCTCTGGCAGCTCCAAGGCCATGAGCGGGCACTGCAGCGGGTGGCAGGGTGAGGGGAGCCAAATCTGCCTTTTCTGCGGCCTGAAGCCACAGCTTTTGGGATTTCCTTGGCTCTTGGAAAGGCAGCCCTTTGGGGAGGTGCCAGCATTTCCAGGTGGTGTGGGGAGGGCTGCTCAAGACACGTGGATTCCTTTGCTTCCTGTTTCCAGCTCCCCCTGTGAGAAAGGATGGAGGAATTCCTGGCTTTGGTGGAAGTCCCAGCCAGTGAATGTCATGAGCTACTCAAGGTGAAGTCAGGGACCTGCACCCGAGGAAGGCAAGTGTGGTGATTTGGTGGGAAGGAGAGATGGTGAGAAACGGCAGAGAGGATGAAAATCCTCAGCCGGGTCAGTCTGACACCTTGGTCCTGTCTCATTCTCCCATCGGGTTACAGCACATGGTATTCTATCTCCTGCACTGCCTCCCATATTGATTTAGGTGGGAAGAGACAGGCAAGCAAATGGTCAGAATTGGTCCCCTCCCTAGCTAGGGGTTTCTTGTGCTCTATTTTGTACTCACTCCCCAGCCTCCCAAGAACTTTCTAGTCCAGCCCATCTGTGAATAGTACAGTGAGACCCTGTGGCCTTCTGTATTCCACCCACACTGGGGTAATGTGTCCAGCATAAATCCTTTGCGCTTTTCATTCCTGAACCTCATGTAAATGGTATGCTAGATTTTGTGCCTCTGGCTCTTGTACAACTCTGTGGATGCTATTTTTCAGGGCATCAGGTTGATCAGTGCCAACCTACAGTGGCTGATGGCCACCAACTTGGAGGTGCTGCTTCTGGAAATCTGTCCCCAAGTCAAAGCCCAGAAGCCCAGCCACCAGCCAGCCCTCCAGCTTCCACACATTGCTCTCTCATGATGCTAGAGGACTCCAGCCCTGGCAACTGTAAGCTGATAAATACCAGGATTGCATCTCCTCCTAAAATAAGCCTCATGCATGATGATGGCTGTCAGCTCTGGCTCTGAGATCTAATTTGAGCCCCCTGGTCTACATCTGGTTCCAAGCTGTCATGTGACTGTGGGCTCTAATGGAAGATGTGACACTTGCCTTCATCAGCTGATGGGATTTACATGCTGGAGGAGGTGGGCAAAAGGTAGAAAATACGGATTTGAGCAATGTATTGAGTGGGCTCAGGTTGTTCCATGGTTATTAAGGCTCTTTGGCCCCAGGCTAAGGCCTCTCACCTTCCAGCCTTTGGATGATCCAGGTTCATTTTCCTAGCAAGATTAAGAAAACCTATGCGTAGCTCAGGGGTTCTCAAAGTCCACCCACATCAGCTCTGTGACAGCTGTTTTCAGGATCTCTAGCTATAGCAAGAAAGTGCTATAAGCCTCCTCTACTGAGGGAAAAACAGTTATGCAGCAAAGCTTTAATAAGGCAGCTAAAGTCAAGGGAAGGGCTGGTTGTAAAGGAAAAAGCTAAGTCAGCAGGAGCTTCTGAGTGAGTTTTCCAGACACAGCTTGCTTATTATTTTTGTTTGTTTAAGTTTTCCCATCCAGATTTTGGGGAACAAAAGAAAACACTAAATTATTATTGGTTTAAGTCCCCCAAATGGAATTTACTAGAAACTGACATGTTTTATAATTGAAAGATTTTAGTACTAGATTTGAATGCGTGTTAGACAGCTCCACAGAAATTCTATCCAAATGCCAATAATAAAGGAACTCTACTACTTTAGCCTTTCTTTCCTTTATTTCACATGTTTGGAAGAGAACTGAATTGCATCTGGCTGAGACTAGTGATATTTCTTACCAATCTGTAGTGACTTGGGATTTGCAGTATTCCCCAGAGAGAACAGAGAAGGAAGTCATCGCGGGCCAAATGACTGTCCTGACAGGGATCCTGACAGGGAGAGTTCCGTCATCCTTCCCACCTGAGTCAGGGGAGCATCTCCACCAGAGAACAGAGGACATGCACAAATGTGTGGGGACAGGCAATTATTTTCTACTTTTGGGGAAGTTCCTTCATCTGCAGAGCCTCCTATGGAGCAGAGAATGGCAGAAGAGCCAGGAATTCTGCAGGTAATTATTAAACACCTACTTTGGGGGTGCTGTTCTTTTAGATTCTTAAATATGGGGGAGAGAGAGGGAAATCTCAGCTCTCATGGGCTTTCATTCAGAGTAGTAGGATTGAGTTATCTGCAGACTTTCCTAGAGTCTATTTGAGGAGGCACCTGCCTGAGTAACGATATCTTTCTAATTGGTTTCTGTTATGACATCTCTTACCAGAACTTATTGTTGATCCTATTATTTTCTTCCTACTCTTGAGCTCTTCAATCTGTCTATTGCTCTCATCGTTCTCCAGCACAATGCTCAAGTGAAGCCTTTGTGACTCCCCACCCACTGCTGCACACCCTCCTACTGGTCCTTGAGAGGTACCTCTGTCCTGTGTTCTTTGGTCTGACTGCAGCCAGTGATTTCACTTTATTCCAAAATGCAAATCTCATTACATGAGCACTCTTACTTGAAAGTTCTCTTGTTGACCTTAAGATAAAGGCCAAAGGATGCAACTGTCTAAGAAGGTCCTTTGGAATCTGGTTCCTGCTCAGCTGGCCAGCTTCATCTAGTGTCACTGTCAATGATTCTCTGGGCAGCATCCATGTCACTTAGGAGTACTTGCACAAGCTTTCTCTGCTACCTGGGATGCTTCTCCCTCTCTTTGTATATTGAACGTTGCTCACTTATTCGCAGAGCTGATTGCTTCTCACTAAAGGGGAAGATAGGTCTTGACACGGTCTTTCTCTTGTTTTCTCTCTTTGCCATGTGCTTCCTCAGGATAGAAATCATTTGCAATTGCCTCTTCACTAGTGTGGTTATTGGGTTCATTTAGGATGGAAGCTCCCTTACTGAAGGACCTTGATTGTTTTCCCTCATGACTAAGTGTTCAGTGCCCCCACACAGCCTGAGTGCCCTGTGAATGAACACATGGAAGGGAAAAAAATTGTTCCCTATGAGAGGCTCTACTGTTATCTACTCCAAAGATTACTCTCTGCCTTCCAGGGAGAACTTCAGGGAAGCCTACTAACCCAGTACTGACACTTTCTCCAGTGACAGCAGTGAATTTTCTATCCATCAGGAGAAAACCAAGCAGTTTGGAAGTTGTGATCCTAGACACATAGTGAGTAGCTAACATATACTTGTTGAATTAAATTTTATGTTGAATTTGCTTCTAACTAAAGTGTTTGCTGAGGCTGAAATTCTAATGAGAGATAAATCTGCCTTACATGTTGGAGTTTCTGCGGGGAGACGGCATGAAAAGAATTCCAACTACAGCTAATCATTCAAGTAAAGGGCTTCGGTTTGCTCTGCGAAGCTGCCCAGTTCGCTGGGTGATGGACTTGTGCAGGGGAGATCTCTCGAGGAGAGATGCACTACCTTGTATTTGGAGCTGTGCTGGCAGAGTAGCCTGTCATGGGGCTCTGTTGTCTGGGACGATGAAAAAGTGTTGAAGGAATGAGGTCAGTGGGCTGCAGAATTCAGAGTTCTGTGGTCTCAGATGAACACCCAAGCCTCTGAGCCTGGGGATCCAGGCCTTCAAAAGGAAGAGAAAAGCATAATGAGGATCCACATGATGCTGCAAAATAGAACGTTCAACTCTAAAGCTAAGCAGCTATTAGTAAATTTTATTTATTTTGGAGACTTCAAATCTGCTGCAGATTTAGTGTCTAATCTTCTGGAAGAATCTTGCCAGTCACTCTAATGAGAGCCACAGTGACCTCAGACACAGGGGTCTCCCATCTACAGAGCCATAGGCCTGATGTCTCATGCACCTGCCTTCAGCAGCCCTGGGCTGTCTCCTCACCTCCATTTAGCATTTTGATTTGTGCAGTTTTGCTGAGAATCTCTATTGCAGTATGTTGACTTATCACTCATCCCAGAAAGTTCCCATTCCCTCTCTTCCTGACAGCACTGCCTAATGTACTTATTCATTCAATTTAAATAAATCGAACATGGGCCTATGACAGCTGATAAGTGAGTCACACAAGAACAAACAGAAGCAAAAGCTCTGCAAATAGTCAAATGTCAAGTAAGAATGGAAAACTGTCCCCACAGCTTCAACGAACCTTGGATGTCTAATATTTATGGCCAATTGATGTCATTAGAAAGTAAATAAGCCCTCTTATGCTGCATTACATAAGATTAACTGCAAGCAATGGAGTTTAAATAGCAGAGATAAGTGCAGATGGAAATAAACCTGTTTAAAGGGAGAAATATTTGATGGGCCTCCTTGCTGCTTTTAAGATAATTGATCTGTATATCTGTATTCAATCTCACCATAAAAGCTTTGAAGAGACTTGTGACAAAGCCTTTTCAGACCCAAATTGCACTTCTCTGGGGCCACCCAGCTGGGATTAGCATCTCTCCAAAGAGAGACTCCAGGGGTGGGGAGCCAAGGAAAGCTGAGAGGAAATAGGAGTTTTGTGGCTGTGAGGGACTCTAGCCTCATAGCAATTCCAGCTTTCAGGGGAGTGGCTGGAGCAAGATGATCAGGCTGTTAGGGATGTGAAGCTGATGTAGATAGGATAGCTATGGGAACCACGGCATTTTCTTCAGAGAGGAAGTGGGGTTGGGCACTGGGAGGGGGCTACATTACTGTCAGTATTTTGAGCAATACTATGTAACATTCAATACTTTTTATTTTATTTTATTTTTTTTTTTTGGTGTTTATACTGAGTTTTCTCATTTTATTCAGGAATAAATTTCAGTTTAGTACCTTTTACCTATGGTTTCACTTTGCTCAATTTCATTTACCTATGGTCAATGTTGGTCCAAAATGTTTAGTGGAAAATTCCAGAAATGAGTAGATTTTAAATTGTGAATATCATAATGAATTTTCCTACCCTTATTTCTTCTGCCTGGGATGTGAACTAGCCCTTCAGCACACCCAGGTTCTCCACACTACATGCCCAGTGTTTACTCCGTAGTCATCAGACATAGCACCTTGACTGTCCAAGAAGCAAAAGTTTGAAATGCTTCCTTTAAATGAAAAGGTACAAATAACATAAGCTATTTGGGGGCTGAAGGGGAGTGAAGGAGAGAGGGAGAGAGAGAAAAGAAGCATAGTTATACTGATGACAGCATGTTGTTATAATTGTTCTATTTTTTATTAGTTATTGTGAGTCTTTTACTGTGCCTAATCTATAAACCAAATTTTATCTTAGCTATGTATATAGAAGGGCAGCAACATATAACATACAGGGCTTGGTGCTCTATGATTACATGGATTGTCTGGAGTGTTGGAATGTATCCCTTGCCAACAAAAGTTGACTATGGGAATGCCTCTTGATTCTCAAACTGTTCACAGCAAAGGATCAGGTTATTTTTTGAAGCCCTCAGTCCTTTGATGCAGAGTGCTATTGTTATACTAATACAGACTTCCCATCACATCCTGCTTATCACATAAGTCAGACACTGTTGTGCCCAAGGAGATGTGTTCACAGGCCTTGTGCTTTCTGACATGTCAAAGTCCAAAGGCTGTGACCATTTGTAAGTTCTGGCTTTTGCATTTGCTCTTGTTGAGGCCAGATAACAGCTTCTGCAACAGCACCAATCTGTCTGCCACTCTTAGAATAAGGCTGATGTAGCTGCATTCTTTATTTGCTCTCACATGGTGGGAAAGAAGTTAGGAGTAGTAGATGGAATTACAAGGAGGCCTTTTGTCCCTATAAGACAAAAGTTTTCCTGAGAGTTATTGCATTTACAAATGTCATTCTATAGACTCAGATGGGTAAAATATTTCTTTTCGAAAACATTTTTATAGCAAAAATCATTGTGATACCACAAGGATTAGGCTGAAGAAGTTTAATCTCTGTTGGAAGCCTCACCCTTGCCTCTGCTATAGCATTTTGGGAGGCTGCAGAGAGAAGTGCTGGGTTGGACTGGGGCTCTTCCCAGCTCCCTGTCATTTTTGCTCCTTGCCACTCATTGCTGCAGGCATCCTCATCTCCATCTGGCCTCAGGCTACGGGCTAGGCAGCATCTCCATCGTGAAGCCACATGGCTTGTGCTGGCTCCCTTGGCCACCTCCAAGCCATGCGGGGCTGTGTGGAGAACAGCTACTGCTTCCTGCCCTGGGAGACTTCATGTGGTTGTCTGATTGCACCCCCCCTACCCCACGTATTTCCTCCAATGTAACACTAGGTATTGCAAGCCTTGGAGATGGGGTCCTAGAGGTCTTGCTGGGTCCTTGGGCTCTGTCACCCCTCACAGGCATTGAGGGAATTAGGGTGGGATGAGCATGAGGACAGAGGACTTCCAGACCCTGGCATATTCTGGAAAACCCACCAACATTCCCAAGATCAGCTGGGTGGGAGTGAGTGCCTTCTTGGCATCCACATTTCTTTCTAATGTTTTAGATCCATGGGTTCTTTCCTGTCAGTTGAAGATGTAATTCTTTTTTTTTTTTCTTTTTGATCAAGCTAACTTGACTCATGTTAATCTCACATTCTTTCAAGTCTTGATTTATCCCTTAGACACTGGCTTTTGAAACTTCAGAGTCATAACTTGACTTCTGTATTCTGTCATTTCTTTCCTGAGGCAAGGGGTAGAAAAAGCCTTGGCTGCTACCCACTAGAAGCAGGGGTCACAAGGTAAAAGGAATTGTTGGGAATATAACTACATTTGGTAGCTGCAAAACCCTGCTAGACATCCCAGTCTAAGATCAGGAGCAGACCATGTGGGTGCCTTCGTGTGATCATGCACCTCCATGCTGGACACTTTGGAGTAGCTGCTGGATAATTCCTGGTGTAGAGGACAACTAGGGACCTAGGGATAGGGTTAGAAGTTCTGGATGTTGGGGCAGGAATTGGGAGAATTGAAGGGCAAATGTCCCAAGATATCCCACATGACTGCCTTGAGTTGAGTTCATCAGCGACCAGGACTAGGAAAGATGGTGGCCGAGAGCCTATGTGGTGTCTATTCCATGGGACCATTTTCCTTCACATTTAATGTATTGTCTTGTGTTCCCCATCACATTAGGGACTGCCATGGGTGGATTTAATTGTGTCAGCTTAATTGTCCCCTGGCTCCAGGGCTGTAACTGGCACTCAGTCAGTGTTAATTGGGGATGAACATGGCATCCTCACTTCTGTTTATAGAGATGCCAGTGATAGACGACTCATGCTAATGGTACCATCCATTGTACTCGTGTATCACTGAGAAAGATCAATAGCAGAACAGAGCAGCATCTGCTTAGCATGTGCTCTGTAAATAGCAGATCCTACTCTCTCCCAGCACGGGGCCCAGAGCTCACTGATCCTCACTGTGCAGGACATGTCTGCACATAGGAGACAGGATTACGAAGGACTGAAAATCATTTCTTTTGTGATTTGCAGAAAATTTAGTGGCTTGTATTGATACTGTCTGCTTACTGAGACAATGACTTCTGCTCCATTGTGTGCACACTTACCTTCCTGTTTAGTTATTGGTGATTATTTCTGAAGATTAAATCAGCAGATTTTTTTCCTTTTTTTTTGTCATCTCTCTGCCTTGATGCAAAGTGGAAGCCATAGCTGTGTTTCTCACATTTTCCACATGTAGAATCTATAGGAAAGTAGGGATATCTTAACAGCTGAGGGCACAAGAAGCAATGGGAGACCCTGGGGTGCAGAAGACAAGGACAAGAAGCTCTGGGACCTTGGGATGTATTATTTTAAAATACCTTTTCCCAAAAGATGTGGTTGAGAAATATGCCTACCAAGAAAGAAAGCCTAAACCATGTGTTAGATATTGTTAGATATCTCCAAACGTTTCATGCAGTCATAAGAGGTGCTTTTCAGAGGCGACCAGATCTAGAGTGTATGAGGGTGGGGTTAAGCATGGGATGCTGGGATCAAGGGTGTGTGGCTGCCACATTAGTCCACTGGTGGTTTGGCATAGTTCTGAGTGTGGATAATGGGAAGGCCCACTCTGGGTGTGGGTGCTACCTACCCTACGAAGTGATAGCCTGGGTAGAATACAAGGAACAGAAAGAAGGATTCTGCAGCCATTTGTTGTTTCCTGATTTTAACTACTTTGCTGCATTGCTGCCCTCTCCTTGCCATGAACCATTCCTCTTCTCTGATGCCCCTCTGCCATGCCACCCTGCCTTGGGGCCAGCCAACTATGAACTGAGACCTCTCTGAACTGTGAGCTGCGATAAACATTTCCTCTTTTAAATTTGGGTGTACAGTGTTTTGTCTCAGCAACTGGAAAGGTAACTAAGACATCATACATATTTATCACTGTTTCCCAGGGAAATAGAACCAGTAGGATATATAACATATGATCGAAGAATACAGTAAATGTTTCAATGAAAGCAATTATTATAGCAGGAGACATGTTGTCATTAACCTTTCTCAAAGCATTTCTCTCCTTTCAAGCACATTTGTTCCATCATTCTTGCCACTTTCTGCAGCAATTTTTAAAGTCCTCTCCCATGAATAGCTTTAGTTGCACTGCTGCCGTTGCTCTGGTGTCCTAAGTTGGTTCAAAATGTTTACCTTTTATGGTCATTTGACTTTGAGGAGGAGCGAGAAGTCCCACAGTGCCAGAGCTAGTGAGTAAAATGTAAGAGGACGCATTGTCATGTTTTTACAAGCCTGTTGGATAGCACGAGGCAGCAACATTACCATACTTTTGATCACACTTCATAAAGAAACTCAGGAGAGAGGGCTTCCAGAGATGCTTCGCATATATAGACATAGACGGTATTCATCCTAGGAGCTGACTCTTACAGTTATGGGTGCTGACAAGTCCCACAGTGTGCAACTGAGTCACTGGCATAGTTCAGTCTGAGTCTGAGCACTGAGGGACACAATGGGCGGCCCAATTTGAGGCCCAAGGTTAAGTACTGGTGGGTTGGGAGGCAGCTAGGGCTTTGACAGTGCTCCCTGTGGGCAGAAGATACCTTGCCAGCCCCAGAGGAGCCAGCTTGCCCCTCCTCTGCCCTTTTGCTCCATCCTCCACAGATTGGACAGTGTCATTCACATAGAGAAAGAATCTGTTTTACTCATTTTGTGATTCAAATGCTCATGTCTTCCAGAAACACATAAATACACATAAACACACACACACAAACACACACACACACACACACACACACACACACACATACAAATAACTTTTTGCTCTCAGACTGAGCATACCTTAGCCCATTCATCACATTGAATTAGCTACCATACCATCATAGGTCCATATGTGTTTTCATACATAGAGCATGGAGAAACCTCTAAAAAAATTACACACCTTGCTGGCAACACTGCTTACCTGATGGACTGGATCAGGAGCAGAGGAAAGAGAGTGTGAACACTTTGGGAGGATTTATGTGTCACAGTGAACATAGATTTCCTTTGCAATGTACATGATCTAATTTAGAAAAATATGTCACAAAACTGAATTTTCTAATCTTAGGAAATTGTACAAAAGCTGTGAAAGCATTGTGTGTGGCATTACTAAGGCATTTGTATATAACTCCTTATATAAATATGCATATATATCTGTATTGGCATATTCTCTGCTTGCCTATCTTTCAGTATATTGATGGTACAACAATTTTCTATGTCCTCTATGTAACATAGCTGTTCCTCAGGAAATCTGCAATAGAAATGTCTCCAGTTTTTTTACATAGAGCCTTGTCCTTACATACAAGTTTTTCAGGGGAGACTTTAGTTTAAATTGACTTAGAAGGTGAGGTTACCAAGTCCATGTCTGCTGGAATGAACTAGAAAGACTGTTAAAAATTCAGATGTCTGAATCCTAGATCAGCAATTCTGATTCATTAGCCCCCCTGGGAGCATTGGCATCTGAATTTTCTAAAATTCTTCCAGATAATTATAATTTGCAGCATCATTTGAGGATCACTGCCCCATGAAGCCCACAGAATTCTCGTTGAAATATTTAATTGACACTCCTTTTCTTATTCCAGAAGCACTGTTTTCAGGATGGGAAATTGTGGAATATTTAGGTTGCATGTGATTTGTATGTAATGTTGCCATACTAGTGCTCTGGGAAGATCCCAGTGAGGGCATTAGCCACAGGCACTCTGCTGACCAGAGTTGGTCACTTGGGGAGAAACTCCCTTTGCCCACACTGGAACGCTGCAGGGAAGATGGGTGGAGGTGAACAGTGAAGAGAGTCTTCGGAGTGGAGGGAAAATGTGAGATCTGATTTGATGCTCAAATCCTGAGATACCTGACAATCTCCTGACAAATTCTTCCTGGGGGTTTTCCAGTCTGTCTAACTATTGAGTGACAATTTCAGGCCATTTGGATTTTAAATACAGAAGACTTATGCTGGGGCGTTTCTCATTTGATGATCTTCTCAGGTAATTAAAATGCTTTGAAATGCTTGAGGAAGGTCCTAATGTGCTCAGGTACTGTAGGTATCCCAGATGTTTTCTGGTTGGGACAGAGTTGCCTCCAGCAGGCTGGGGGTTCCTTTTTTCATTGTTTTGTTGAGCGGTAAGGAGAAGCAAAAACTCAGGACCTCATGCTTGCCAGGTATGTGCTGTGCTGCTGAGGTATACCGCCAGCCTGTCTCCCTGGTTTATGACAGGCTCAGGTTTCACTCAGTCCTTTGGCATGTGCTAAGTGTGTTCAGCCACTGAGGTTTTAAATAAACACGTCCATGGGACAGGGACCTGGATTCCTGTGTATTATTGGTCTGGGAGGCATAACCTGGGTTGAGAGATGGGGTCTCAGGCAAGTGATGTCTTTGTCTATGAAGCTAGGAGACTTCCCGTGCGTGTCCTTGCCTGGGACCTAGAGGTGTGGGCTGTGACTCATGTCCTGCCTTGTCTCTTCCTGGCATGCCCACTGAGCACCATCTGCAGACCAAGAGCATCCCCGGGCAGCACTGATGCCACTATTTCCACCACAGAACCATTTATTTGATCTTGCAGTGTTGCTCTCAAGATGATTAATCTTGGTGTGGCCATGTGTCTAGGCTCTCCATAAAGGCAGGTGCATGTGTCCATGCACGGCTCTGTCAGGACTGCTAATGTAAGCAGGGCTGTTTTACAGCCCAAGTGACAGCTGTATTGTTCTGGCAGGGTTACAGCTCTGACATGTGGAATCAATCTTTTTAACCTGTCAATTAATCAACGGGCAGCTGTCAGCCTGGCTGAAAGGCCTGAAGGACAGTGCCCTTTCAATGGATTATACCGGGGGCATGGTGAAGTAAAATTGAACACTTCAAGCTTCGAGAAACTCTTGCTGCATTCACAGGCGGGCTTCACTCTCACTTAAGAGAAACAGGCTGTCACTCAGGTTGGTCCCTCCCAAGGAGGCTCTACAGAGGCATTCGGGTGAAGAGCAGGGAGTACACTCCTGTCTTGTAACTCACTTGCTACGCTCGGAAGACCCACAAGGGGAGCCTCCATACACCACCAGGTGAATCTCCTGTGACCTTAGTCAGGTGGGACCATGGCGGAGTCCAAAGCAAACCTTGGAGAACAGGCCACTTGAACTCTTGAGGGTTGGCAGAACGCTCCCTGGAGGGGTGCACACTTGCTAAACCAAGATTATGGGACCCTTCCTTTAAAAGGTGTGTTGCTCTAAGTGGGCAGGGGAAATAAAGCAGAAAAAACAAACTTCCTTTCTCTCCTTATACATCATTTAGAGGGATGCAGGCAGAGAGCTGCGGGTAAGAATGATGGGTAAGCACATCCTTTACAGACAATGATTATCCCTTAATTATCCGGGTAGATATAAGCTGGTGAATGTGAATGCAAGGCCAGATACTGCTAAAGTAACCCTGTGATCAGGGTAATAGGAAGAGATGCTGCACACCGACTACAGGGGGACACTTCTTCAAGGAGGAGCTGTGCACCCTGTTGTTGAGTCCAGGCTGTTTTTGTTTTTCCTGTTGTCCTTGCTATTCCACAAACAACTCATTTTCTTCATTCATCATTCCTTTCTTCCTTCTGCAAATATTTATTTAGCACCTAATATTTGCAAAGCCTTGTGCAAGGTGCTGCTGGGAATATAAAGATGGTTCAGAGTATAAAGCTAGTTTAAAGGAAAGACTTTGAAGTTGCAACTGCTTTCAAAGGTGGGAGAGGAAGGGCTCTCTCCTTGCCTATTCCAGTGAACTCAGGCATCAGCAAGCCTGAAGATTATTTCACCTCTTAGTAGTGCAGGAGCAACTGCCTGCCCATTTGTAGCTTTCATCCCCTGGATCCTAAGGTGAGAACCGGACTTATTTTGCTCTCATGACAGGCGGCAAGTTTGTGCAAGTTAACGTGAGTTCTTCCCCTCTAATCCAATACACTTTTGAGCCAGGCAGTCTGGCTCAGTTCGAGTTGAATCTTAGTTCTGCCACTTACTGACAATGCTAACTTGGACAAATTTCTTACTCTAGCTCAACACTTTGCCCCTAAAATGTGGATACTGACTTTCAGCTTGGAAGAGCTATTGGGATAATTAAATGAGATAATGAGAGCAAAGAGCCCCATAGAGTCCAGCTTACAGGAGGCACTCTGGGAACAGGGGGCTGTGTTTGTATGTGTATTTCTTAAAAGGAGGAAACATGACTGATTTCATCTGTATCCCTCTTGGCCCCTCTCTTGGTAATTGCTTCAGTGTAGGTGATCACAGTGCATCAAAATTGTGTAACAAAGTGTCTGGTAACATTACAGTTTCTGTTTGGTTCCACATAGCCCAGGTCAAAGCATAGGCCCCAACTGTGGGCATATTCTGGTTGTCAGTCAGATTGCTGTGGTGGACTCAAACCTCCTTAAGCTGGCTGGAGAAAAGAAGCAGTCCACTCCTGACACTGAGCCTGGAGCAAAGCAGCTACAAGGATGCTGGCCTGTGGGGAGGGATTGGAGAAGTGAGCTTAGATCCCAGCAAACATCATGTCACGAGCACAATCAGCTCAGTCCCTCCTCCCCTGCCACATGGCGTTCGGCATCTGCTCTGAGCAAACACACCCACGCCTGTTGAGACTGGCATGTGAAAGTTGTATTTTTGGTAGGATATATGTCAATGCAGTCCAGTGAGACAGGAGCTAGGAAAATCCTTGTACCTCTCAAGGATGCTCAGCCGCCATCTTGCCTTGCAAAACACCAGGCTGTTTCCAGAGGAGCACACCATTTTCTTACCCCATCTGAATGATTGCTAAGTGTGATGGGGTTTTCCAGTGAAGGTGGAGCAGTCAGTGGTGCCTCCTAATCTCTTCTAAGCATGAGGATCAGCGTTTGCCTTTCTCAGTTATACCACACAGTTTGGGTAGCAGACCTTGATACTGTAACATTATAGGATTATCTGCATAGACATTCCTTTGCTGTGGCCAGGAGCACAGAATCATGCAAATAAGTATAGGCATTATGAGAGGAAACATTATTCAATACAATATGGCATTGGGAGCAGAAGACACAGTCTGGCAGAAGCCTTCCCTCTGCTGCATGCACACCCACAATCTGATCCTGAGCAATCACTGAGGTTTTTGGAGCCTTAGTTTACTCATTTCCAAACTTGGAACTATTTTTCAGAGTTAATGGAAGGCAAAATGAAATAATACATAAAAGCACCTCGCAAACTTTGAGCTCTTCAAATCCTAAGAACAACTGGTAGCCTTTGTGGTAACAGCCTCTGTCCACAAAATTGGATGAGGTAAAGAAAGCATTCTAAAAGGAGGCAAGTTTGATATTTGACTGAAGTTGTGTAAAGCCATTTGCCAAGTGACAAGGGACTTAATGACAGTGAAATCTGCAACAACATGAAGTATTTTTCTGGAAACATTTTGGCAATGAAATGAATAAGAAAAAACATTGAAGAAGTGTTTGGGTATCAAGAAGAGCAGAGAGATGAGAAGGCTGAGAGTAGGGGGGAGAGAGAGAGAGAGAGAGAGAGAGAGAGAGAGAGAGAGAGAGAGAGAGAGAGAGAGA